>CATIWC010000135.1:0-45717 GCA_948472305.1 Vicia faba
CTAAGTTAAAAGACTATTAATTAATTAATGACACACATTTCATATACGTTGCTAATATTTAAAATTATATAATGAGGCTCGATAGTATATTTATTCACTATATTCATATTGTATTATGGTATAATAGATGTAAACAATTTCAATAATTTTCTTCTTCTCCATCACAAAATTTTAGGTTACTTCATCACTAAGAAACTAAGTTAAAAGACTATTAATTAATGACCTCTATTTCATATGCATTGGTAATATTTAAAAATATATAATAACGCTCGTTAATATATTTATTCAGCATATTCACATTGTATTATGGTATAATAGATGTAAACAATTTCAATATTTTTCTTCTTCTCCATCACCAAATTTTAGGTAACTTCTTCACTAAGAAACTAAATCAAAAGACTATTAATTAATGACACATATTCCATATACGTTGGTAATAATTAAAATTATATAGCGATGCTCGATAGTGTATTTATTCAGAATATTCACATTGTATTTTGGGATAATACATGTAAACAATTTCAATATTTTTCTTCTTCTCTATCACCAAATTTTAGGTTTCTTCATCACTAAGAAACTAAGTTAAAAGACTATTAATTAATGACACATATTTCATATACATTGGTAATAATTAAAATTATATAATAAGGCTCGATAGTAATTTTATTCACCATTTCCATATTGTATTATGTTATAATAGTTGTAAACAATTTCAATATGTTTCTTCTTCTCCATCACTAAATTTTAGGTAACTTCTTCACTAAGTAACTAAATCAAAAGACTATTAATTAATGACACATACTTCATATGCATTGGTAATAATTAAAATTATATAATGATGCTCGACAGTATATTTATTCAGCATATTCACATTGTATTATGGTATAATAGATGTAAACAATTTCAATATTTTTGTACTTCTCCATTACTAAATTTTAGGTAACTTCTTCACTAAGAAACTAAATCAAAAGACTATTAAATAATGACATATACATTGAAATAATTAAACTTATATAACGATGCTCGATAGTATATTTATTCAGCATATTCACATTGTATTATGGTATAATAGATGTAAACAATTTCAATATTTTTCTTCTTTTCCATCACCAAATTTTTGGTTTCTTCATCACTAAGAAACTAAGTTAAAAGACTATTAATTAATTAATGACACATATTTCATATACGTTGCTAATATTTAAAATTATATAATGAGGCTCGATAGTATATTTATTCACTATATTCATATTGTATTATGGTATAATAGATGTAAACAATTTCAATATTTTTCTTCTTTTCCATCACCAAATTTTAGGTTTCTTCATCACTAAGAAACTAAGTTAAAAGATTATTAATTAATGACACATATTTCATATACGTTGCTAATAATTAAAATTATATAATGATGCTCGATAGTATATTTATTCAGCATATTCACATTGTATTTTCGTATAATAGATGTAAACAATTTCAATATTTTTCATCTTCTCCGTCACCAAATTTTAGGTTTCTTCATCACTAAGAAAATAAGTTAAAAGACTATTAATTAGTGACACATATTTCATATACGTTGCTAATAATTAAAATTATATAATGATTCTCGATAGTATATTTATTCACCATATTCATATTGTATTATGTTATAATATATGTAAACAATTTAAATATTTTTCTTCTTCTCCGTCACCAAATTTTAGGTTTCTTCATCACTAAGTAACTAAATCAAAAGACTATTAATTAATGACACATACTTCATTTACATTGGTAATAATTAAAATTATATAATGCGGCTCGATAGCAATTTTATTCACCATATTCATATTGTATTATGTTATAATATATGTAAACATATTAAATATTTTTCTTCTTCTCCGTCACCAAATTTTAGGTAACTTCTTCACTAAGTAACTAAATCAAAAGACTATTAATTAATGACACATACTTCATATGCATTGGTAATAATTAAAATTATATAACGACGCTCAACAGTATATTTATTCAGCATATTCACATTGTATTATGGCATAATAGATGTAAACAATTTCAATATTTTTGTACTTCTCCATTACTAAATTTTAGGTAACTTCTTCACTAAGAAAATAAATCAAAAGACTATTAATTAATGACATATATTTCATATACATTTGTAATAATTAAAATTATATAATGATGCTCGATAGTATATTTATTCAGCATATTCACATTGTATTATGGTATAATAGATGTAAACAATTTCAATATTTTTCTTTTTCTCCATCACCAAATTTTAGGTTTCTTCATCGGTAAGAAACTAAGTTAAAAGCCTATTTATTAATGACACATATTTCATATACGTTTCTAATAATTAAAATTATATAATGAGGCTCGATAGTATATTTATTCACCATATTCATATTGTATTATGCTATAATAGGTGTAAACAATTTCAATATTTTTCTTCTTCCTCATCACCAAATTTTAGGTTACTTCATCACTAAGAAACTAAGTTAAAAGATTATTAATTAATGACCTCTATTTCATATGCATTGGTAATAATTAAAAATATATAACAACGCTCATTAATATATTTATTCAGCATATTCACATTGTATTATGGTATAATAGATTTAAACAATTTCAATATTTTTCTTCTTCTCCATCACCAAATTTTAGGTAACTTCTTCACTAAGAAACTAAATCAAAAGACTATTAATTAATGACACATATTTCATATACATTGGTAATAATTAAAATTATATAACGATGCTCGATAGTATATTTATTCAGCATATTCACATTGTATTGTTGTATAATAGATGTAAACAATTTCAATATTTTTCTTCTTTTCCATCACCAAATTTTAGGTTTCTTCATCACTAAGAAACTAAGTTAAAAGACTATTAATTAATGACACATATTTCATATACGTTGCTAATAATTAAAATTATATAATGATTCTCGATAGTATATTTATTCAGCATATTCACATTGTATTTTGGTATAATAGATGTAAACAATTTCAATATTTTTCTTCTTCTCCATCACCAAATTTTAGGTTTCTTCATCACTAAGAAAATAATTTAAAAGACCATTAATTAATGACACATATTTCATTTACATTGGTAATAATTAAAATTATATAATGCGGCTCGATAGTAATTTTATTCACCATATTCATATTGTATTATGTTATAATAGATGTAAACAATTTCAATACTTGTCTTCTTCTCCGTCACCAAAGTTTAGGTAACTTCTTCACTAAGTAACTAAATCAAAAGACTATTAATTAATGACACATACTTCATATGCATTGGTAATAATTAAAATTATATAACGACGCTCGACAGTATATTTATTCAGCATATTCACATTGTATTATGGTATAATAGATGTAAACAATTTCAATATTTTTGTACTTCTCCATTACTAAATTTTAGGTAACTTCTTCACTAAGAAACTAAATCAAAAGACTATTAATTAATGACATATATTTCATATACATTGGAAATAATTAAACTTATATAACGATGCTCGATAGTATATTTATTCAGCATATTCACATTGTATTATGGTATAATAGATGTAAACAATTTCAATATTTTTCTTCTTTTCCATCACCAAATTTTAGGTTTTTTCATCACTAAGAAACTAAGTTAAAAGACTATTAATTAATTAATGACACATATTTCATATACGTTGCTAATATTTAAAATTATATAATGAGGCTCGATAGTATATTTATTCACTATATTCATATTGTATTATGGTATAATAGATGTAAACAATTTCAATATTTTTCTTCTTCTCCATCACCAAATTTTAGGTTACTTCATCACTAAGAAACTAAGTTAAAAGACTATTAATTAATGACCTCTATTTCATATGCATTGGTAATAATTTAAAATATATAACAATGCTCGTTAATATATTTATTCAGCATATTCACATTTTATTATTGTATAATAGATGTAAACAATTTCAATATTTTTCTTCTTCTCCATCACCAAATTTTAGGTAACTTCTTCACTAAGAAACTAAATCAAAAGACTATTAATTAATGACACATATTTCATATAGGTTGGTAATAATTAAAATTATATAGCGATGCTCGATAGTGTATTTATTCAGCATATTCACATTGTATTTTGGGATAATAGATGTAAACAATTTCAATATTTTTCTTCTTCTCTATCACCAAATTTTAGGTTTCTTCATCACTAAGAAACTAAGTTAAAAGACTATTAATTAATGACACATATTTCATATACATTGGTAATAATTAAAATTATATAATAAGGCTCGATAGTAATTTTATTCACCATTTTCATATTGTATTATGTTATAATAGTTGTAAACAATTTCAATATGTTTCTTCTTCTCCATCACTAAATTTTAGGTAACTTCTTCACTAAGTAACTAAATCAAAAGACTATTAATTAATGACACATACTTCATATGCATTGGTAATAATTGAAATTATATAATGATGCTCGACAGTATATTTATTCAGCATATTCACATTGTATTATGGTATAATAGATGTAAACAATTTCAATATTTTTGTACTTCTCCATTACTAAATTTTAGGTAACTTCTTCACTAAGAAACTAAATCAAAAGACTATTAATTAATGACATATATTTCATATACATTGAAATAATTAAACTTATATAACGATGCTCGATAGTATATTTATTCAGCATATTCACATTGTATTATGGTATAATAGATGTAAACAATTTCAATATTTTTCTTCTTTTCCATCACAAATTTTAGGTTTCTTCATCACTAAGAAACTAAGTTAAAAGACTATTAATTAATTAATGACACACATTTCATATACGTTGCTAATATTTAAAATTATATAATGAGGCTCGATAGTATATTTATTCACTATATTCATATTGTATTATGGTATAATAGATGTAAACAATTTCAATATTTTTCTTCTTCTCCATCACAAAATTTTAGGTTACTTCATCACTAAGAAACTAAGTTAAAAGACTATTAATTAATGACCTCTATTTCATATGCATTGGTAATATTTAAAAATATATAATAACGCTCGTTAATATATTTATTCCGCATATTCACATTGTATTATGGTATAATAGATGTAAACAATTTCAATATTTTTCTTCTTCTCCATCACCAAATTTTAGGTAACTTCTTCACTAAGAAACTAAATCAAAAGACTATTAATTAATGACACATATTTCATATACGTTGGTAATAATTAAAATTATATAGCGATGCTCGATAGTGTATTTATTCAGAATATTCACATTCTATTTTGAATATTTTTCTTCTTCTCTATCACCAAATTTTAGGTTTCTTCATCACTAAGAAACTAAGTTAAAAGACTATTAATTAATGACACATATTTCATATACATTGGTGTAATAATTAAAATTATATAATAAGGCTCGATAGTAATTTTTATTCACCATTTTCATATTGTATTATGTTATAATAGTTGTAAACAATTTCAATATGTTTCTTCTTCTCCATCACTAAATTTAAGGTAACTTCTTCACTAAAGTAACTAAATCAAAAGACTATTAATTAATGACACATACTTCATATGCATTGGTAATAATTAAAAATTATATAATGATGCTCGACAGTATATTTATTCAGCATATTCACATTGTATTATGGTATAATAGATGTAAACAATTTCAATATTTTTGTACTTCTCCATTACTAAATTTTAGGGTAACTTCTTCACTAAGTAACTAAATCAAAAGACTATTAATTAATGACATATATTACATATACATTGAAATAATTAAACTTATATAACGATGCTCGATAGTATATTTATTCAGCATATTCACATTGTATTATGGTATAATAGATGTAAAACAATTTCAATATTTTTCTTCTTTTCCATCACCAAATTTTTGGTTTCTTCATCACTAAGAAAACTAAGTTAAAAGACTTTTAATTAATTAATGACACATATTTCATATACGTTGCTAATATTTAAAATTATATAATGAGGCTCGATAGTATATTTATTCACTATATTCATATTATATTATGGTATAATAAATGTAAACAATTTCAATATTTTTCTTCTTCTCCATCACCAAATTTTAGGTAACTTCTTCACTAAGAAACTAAATCAAAAGACTATTAATTAATGACACATATTTCATATACGTTTGGTAATAATTAAAATTATATAGCGATGCTCGATAGTGTATTTATTCAGCATATTCACATTGTATTTTGGGATAATAGATGTAAACAATTTCAATATTTTTCTTCTTCTCTATCACCAAATTTTAGGTTTTCTTCATCACTAAGAAACTAAGTTAAAAGACTATTAATTAATGACACATATTTCATATACATTGGTAATAATTAAAATTATATAATAAGGCTCGATAGTAATTTTATTCACCATTTTCATATTGTATTATGTTATAATAGTTGTAAACAATTTCAATATGTTTCTTCTTCTCCATCACTAAATTTTAGGTAACTTCTTCACTAAGTAACTAAATCAAAAGACTATTAATTAATGACACATACTTCATATGCATTGGTAATAATTAAAATTATATAATGATGCTCGACAGTATATTTATTCAGCATATTCACATTGTATTATGGTATAATAGATTGTAAACAATTTTAATATTTTTGTACTTCTCCATTTCTAAATTTTAGGTAACTTCTTCACTAAGAAACTAAATCAAAAGACTATTAATTAATGACATATATTTCATATACATTGAAATAATTAAACTTATATAACGATGCTCGATAGTATATTTATTCAGCATATTCACATTGTATTATGGTATAATAGATGTAAACAAATTTCAATATTTTTCTTCTTTTCCATCACAAATTTTAGGGTTTCTTCATCACTAAGAAACTAAGTTAAAAGACTATTAATTAATTAATGACACACATTTCATATACGTTGCTAATATTTAAAATTATATAATGAGGCTCGATAGTATATTTATTCACTATATTCATATTGTATTATGGTATAATAGATGTAAACAATTTCAATAATTTTTCTTCTTCTCCATCACAAAATTTTAGGTTACTTCATCACTAAGAAACTAAGTTAAAAGACTATTAATTAATGACCTCTATTTCATATGCATTGGTAATATTTAAAAATATATAATAACGCTCGTTAATATATTTATTCAGCATATTCACATTGTATTATGGTATAATAGATGTAAACAATTTCAATATTTTTCTTCTTCTCCATCACCAAATTTTAGGTAACTTCTTCACTAAGAAACTAAATCAAAAGACTATTAATTAATGACACATATTTCATATACGTTGGTAATAATTAAAATTATATAGCGATGCTCGATAGTGTATTTATTCAGAATATTCACATTGTATTTTGGGATAATACATGTAAACAATTTCAATATTTTTCTTCTTCTCTATCACCAAATTTTAGGTTTCTTCATCACTAAGAAAACTAAGTTAAAAGACTATTAATTAATGACACATATTTCATATACATTGGTAATAATTAAAATTATATAATAAGGCTCGATAGTAATTTTATTCACCATTTTCATATTGTATTATGTTATAATAGTTGTAAACAATTTCAATATGTTTCTTCTTCTCCATCACTAAATTTTAGGTAACTTCTTCACTAAGTAACTAAATCAAAAGACTATTAATTAATGACACATACTTCATATGCGATTGGTAATAAATTAAAATTATATAATGATGCTCGACAGTATATTTATTCAGCATATTCACTTTGTATTATGGTATAATAGATGTAAACAATTTCAATATTTTTGTACTTCTCCATTACTAAATTTTAGGTAACTTCTTCACTAAGAAACTAAATCAAAAGACTATTAATTAATGACATATACATTGAAATAATTAAACTTATATAACGATGCTCGATAGTATATTTATTCAGCATATTCACATTGTATTATGGTATAATAGATGTAAACAATTTCAATATTTTTCTTCTTTTCCATCACCAAATTTTTGGTTTCTTCATCACTAAGAAACTAAGTTAAAAGACTATTAATTAATTAATGACACATATTTCATATACGTTGCTAATATTTAAAAATTATATAATGAGGCTCGATAGTATATTTATTCACTATATTCATATTGTATTATGGTATAATAGATGTAAACAATATCTATATTTTTCTAATTCTCCATCACCAAATTTTAGGTTACTTCATCACTAAGAAACTAAGTTAAAAGACTATTAATTAATGACCTCTATTTCATATGCATTGATAATAATTAAAAATATATAACAACGCTCGTTAATATATTTATTCAGCATATTCACATTGTATTATGGTATAATAGATGTAAACAATTTCAATATTTTTCTTCTTCTCCATCACCAAATTTTAGGTAACTTCTTAACTAAGAAACTAAATCAAAAGACTATTAATTAATGACACATATTTCATATACGTATGGGTAATAATTAAAATTAATATAGCGATGCTCGATAGTGTATTTATTCAGAATATTCCCATTGTATTTTGGGATAATAAATGTAAACAATTTCAATATTTTTCTACTTCTCTATCACCAAAATTTTAGGTTTCTTCATCACTAAGAAACTAAGTTAAAAGACTATTAATTAATGACACATATTTTATATACATTGTTAATAATTAAAATTATATAATAAGGCTCGATAGTAATTTTATTCACCATTTTCATAATGTATTATGTTATAATAGTTGTAAACAATTTCAATATGTTTCTTCTTCTCCATCACTAAATTTTAGGTAACTTCTTCACTAAGTAACTAAATCAAAAGACTATTAATTAATGACACATACTTCATATGCATTGGTAATAATTAAAATTATATAATGATGCTCGACAGTATATTTATTCAGCATATTCACATTGTATTATGGTATAATAGATGTAAACAATTTTAATATTTTTGTACTTCTCCATTTCTAAATTTTAGGTAACTTCTTCACTAAGAAACTAAATCAAAAGACTATTAATTAATGACATATATTTCATATACATTGAAATAATTAAACTTATATAACGATGCTCGATAGTATATTTATTCAGCAAATTCACATTGTATTATGGTATAATAGATGTAAACAATTTCAATATTTATCTTCTTTTCCATCACAAATTTTAGGTTTCTTCATCACTAAGAAACTAAGTTAAAAGACTATTAATTAATTAATGACACACATTTCATATACGTTGCTAATATTTAAAATTATATAATGAGGTTCGATAGTATATTTATTCACTATATTCATATTGTATTATGGTATAATAGATGTAAACAATTTCAATATTTTTCTTCTTCTCCATCACAAAATTTTAGGTTACTTCATCACTAAGAAACTAAGTTAAAAGACTATTAATTAATGACCTCTATTTCATATGCATTGGTAATATTTAAAAATATATAATAACGCTCGTTAATATATTTAATTCAGCATATTCACATTTGTATTATGGTATAATAGATGTAAACAATTTCAATATTTTTCTTCTTCTCCATCACCAAATTTTAGGTAACTTCTTCACTAAGAAACTAAATCAAAAGACTATTAATTAATGACACATATTTCATATACGTTGGTAATAATTAAAATTATATAGCGATGCTCGATAGTGTATTTATTCAGAATATTCACATTGTATTTTGGGATAATAAATGTAAACAATTTAAATATTTTTCTTCTTCTCTATCACCAAAATTTTAGGTTTCTTCATCACTAAGAAACTAAGTTAAAAGACTATTAATTAATGACACATATTTCATATACATTGGTAATAATTAAAATTATATAATAAGGCTCGATAGTAATTTTACTCACCATTTTCATATTGTATTATGTTATAATAGTTGTAAACAATTTCAATATGTTTCTTCTTCTCCATCACTAAATTTTAGGTAACTTCTTCACTAAGTAACTAAATCAAAAGACTATTAATTAATGACACATACTTCATATGCCTTGGTAATAATTAAAATTATATAATGATGCTCGACAGTATATTTATTCAGCATATCCACATTGTATTATGGTATAATAGATGTAAACAATTTCAATATTTTTGTACTTCTCCATTTCTAAATTTTAGGTAACTTCTTCACTAAGAAACTAAATCAAAAGACTATTAATTAATGACATATATTTCATATACATTGAAATAATTAAACTTATATAACGATGCTCGATAGTATATTTATTTAGCATATTCACATTGTAGTATGGTATAATAGATGTAAACAATTTCAATATTTTTCTTCTTTTCCATCACCAAATTTTAGGTTTCTTCATCACTAAGAAACTAAGTTAAAAGACTATTAATTAATTAATAACACATATTTCATATACGTTGCTAATATTTAAAATTATATAATGAGGCTCGATAGTATATTTTATTCACTATATTCATATTGTATTATGGTATAATAGATGTAAACAATTTCAATATTTTTCTTCTTCTCCATCACCAAATTTTAGGTTACTTCATCACTAAGAAACTAAGTTAAAAGACTATTAATTAATGACCTCTATTTCATATGCATTGGTAATAATTAAAAATATATAACAACGCTCGTTAATATATTTATTCAGCATATTCACATTGTATTATGGTATAATAGATGTAAACAATTTTCAATATTTTTCTTCTTCTCCATCACCAAATTTTAGGTAACTTCTTCACTAAGAAACTAAATCAAAAGACTATTAATTAATGACACATATTTCATATACGTTGGTAATAATTAAAATTATATAGTGATGCTCGATAGTGTATTTATTCAGAATATTCACATTGTATTTTGGGATAATAGATGTAAACAATTTCAATATTTTTCTTCTTCTCTATCACCAAATTTTAGGTTTCTTCATCACTAAGAAACTAAGTTAAAAGACTATTAATTAATGACACATATTTCATATACATTGTTAATAATTAAAATTATATAATAAGGCTCGATAGTAATTTTATTCACCATTTCATAATGTATTATGTTATAATAGTTGTAAACAATTTCAATATGTTTCTTCTTCTCCATCACTAAATTTTAGGTAACTTCTTCACTAAGTAACTAAATCAAAAGACTATTAATTAATGACACATACTTCATATGCATTGGTAATAATTAAAATTATATAATGATGCTCGACAGTATATTTATTCAGCATATTCACATTGTATTATGGTATAATAGATGTAAACAATTTCAATATTTTTGTACTTCTCCATTACTAAATTTTAGGTAAGTTCTTCACTAAGAAACTAAATCAAAAGGCTATTAATTAATGACATATATTTCATATACATTGGTAATAATTAAACTTATATAACGATGCTCGATAGTATATTTATTCAGCATATTCACATTGTATTATGGTATAATAGATGTAAACAATTTCAATATTTTTCTTCTTTTCCATCACCAAATTTTAGGTTTCTTCATCACTAAGAAACTAAGTTAAAAGACTATTAATTAATTAATGACACATATTTCATATACGTTGCTAATATTTAAAATTATATAATGAGGCTCGATTAGTATATTTATTCACTATATTCATATTGTATTATGGTATAATAGATGTAAACAATTTCAATATTTTTCTTCTTCCCCATCACCAAATTTTAGGTTACTTCATCACTAAGAAACTAAGTTAAAAGACTATTAATTAATGACCTCTATTTCATATGCATTGGTAATAATTAAAAATATATAACAACGCTCGTTAATATATTTATTTCAGCATATTCACATTGTATTATGGTATAATAGATGTAAACAATTTCAATATTTTTCTTCTTCTCCATCACCAAATTTTAGGTAACTTCTTCACTATGAAACTAAATCAAAAGACTATTAATTAATGACACATATTTCATATACGTTGGTAATAATTAAAATTATATAGCGATGCTCGAAAGTGTATTTATTCAGAATATTCACATTGTATTTTGGGATAATAGATGTAAACAATTTCAATATTTTTCTTCTTCTCTATCACCAAAATTTTAGGTTTCTTCATCACTAAGAAACTAAGTTAAAAGACTATTAATTAATGACACATATTTCATATACATTGTTAATAATTAAAATTATATAATAAGGCTCGATAGTAATTTTTATTCACCATTTTCATAATGTATTATGTTATAATAGTTGTAAACAATTTAAATATGTTTCTTCTTCTCCATCACTAAATTTTAGGTAACTTCTTCACTAAGTAACTAAATCAAAAGACTATTAATTAATGACACATACTTCATATGCATTGGTAATAATTAAAATTATATATGATGCTCGACAGTATATTTATTCAGCATATTCACTTTGTATTATGGTATAATAGATGTAAACAATTTCAATATTTTTTGTACTTCTCCATTACTAAATTTTAGGTAACTTCTTCACTAAGAAACTAAATCAAAAGACTATTAATTAATGACATATATTTCATATACATTGGTAATAATTAAACTTATATAACGATGCTCGATAGTATATTTATTCAGCATATTCACATTGTATTATGGTATAATAGATGTAAAACAATTTCAATATTTTTCTTCTTTTCCATCACCAAATTTTAGGTTTCTTCATCACTAAGAAACTAAGTTAAAAGACTATTAATTAATTAATGACACATATTTCATATACGTTGCTAATATTTAAAAATTATATAATGAGGCTCGATAGTATATTTATTCACTATATTCATATTGTATTATGGTATAATAGATGTAAACAATTTCAATATTTTTCTTCTTCTCCATCACCAAATTTTAGGTTACTTCATCACTAAGAAACTAAGTTAAAAGACTATTAATTAATGACCTCTATTTCATATGCATTGGTAATAATTAAAAATATATAACAACGCTCGTTAATATATTTATTCAGCATATTCACATTGTATTATGGTATAATAGATGTAAACAATTTCAATATTTTTTTTCTTCTCCATCACCAAATTTTAGGTAACTTCTTCACTAAGAAACTAAATCAAAAGACTATTAATTAATGACACATATTTCATATACGTTGGTAATAATTAAAATTATATAGCGATGCTCGAAAGTGTATTTATTCAGAATATTCACATTGTATTTTGGGATAATAGATGTAAACAATTTCAATATTTTTCTTCTTCTCTATCACCAAATTTTAGGTTTCTTCATCACTAAGAAACTAAGTTAAAAGACTATTAATTAATGACACATATTTCATATACATTGTTAATAATTAAAATTATATAATAAGGCTCGATAGTAATTTTATTCACCATTTTCATAATGTATTATGTTATAATAGTTGTAAACAATTTAAATATGTTTCTTCTTCTCCATCACTAAATTTTAGGTAACTTCTTCACTAAGTAACTAAATCAAAAGACTATTAATTAATGACACATACTTCATATGCATTGGTAATAATTAAAATTATATAATGATGCTCGACAATATATTTATTCAGCATATTCACATTGTATTA
This sequence comes from Vicia faba, assembly GCA_948472305.1. NCBI lineage: Eukaryota > Viridiplantae > Streptophyta > Magnoliopsida > Fabales > Fabaceae > Vicia > Vicia faba. Next base: position 13,508 of record CATIWC010000135.1, read on the forward strand.
TGGTATAATAGATGTAAACAATTTCAATATTTTTGTACTTCTCCATTACTAAATTTTAGGTAAGTTCTTCACTAAGAAACTAAATCAAAAGGCTATTAATTAATGACATATATTTCATATACATTGGTAATAATTAAACTTATATAACGATGCTCGATAGTATATTTATTCAGCATATTCACATTGTATTATGGTATAATAGATGTAAACCATTTCAATATTTTTCTTCTTTTCCATCACCCAAATTTTAGGTTTCTTCATCACTAAGAAACTAAGTTAAAAGACTATTAATTAATTAATGACACATATTTCATATACGTTGCTAATATTTAAAATTATATAATGAGGCTCGATAGTATATTTATTCACTATATTCATATTGTATTATGGTATAATAGATTTAAACAATTTCAATATTTTTCTTCTTCTCCATCACAAAATTTTAGGTTACTTCATCACTAAGAAACTAAGTTAAAAGACTATTAATTAATGACCTCTATTTCATATGCATTGGTAATATTTAAAAATATATAACAACGCTCGTTAATATATTTATTCAGCATATTCACATTGTATTATGGTATAATAGATGTAAACAGTTTCAATATTTTTCTTCTTCTCCATCACCAAATTTTAGGTAACTTCTTCACTAAGAAACTAAATCAAAAGACTATTAATTAATGACACATATTTCATATACGTTGGTAATAATTAAAATTATATAGCGATGCTCGATAGTGTATTTATTCAGAATATTCACATTGTATTTTGGGATAATAAATGTAAACAATTTCAATATTTTTCTTCTTCTCTATCACCAAATTTTAGGTTTCTTCATCACTAAGAAACTAAGTTAAAAGACTATTAATTAATGACACATATTTCATATACATTGGTAATAATTAAAATTATATAATAAGGCTCGATAGTAATTTTATTCACCATTTTCATATTGTATTATGTTATAATAGTTGTAAACAATTTCAATATGTTTCTTCTTCTCCATCACTAAATTTTAGGTAACTTCTTCACTAAGTAACTAAATCAAAAGACTATTAATTAATGACACATACTTCATATGCATTGGTAATAATTAAAATTATATAATGATGCTCGACAGTATATTTATTCAGCATATTCACATTGTATTATGGTATAATAGATGTAAACAATTTCATTATTTTTGTACTTCTCCATTACTAAATTTTAGGTAAGTTCTTCACTAAGAAACTAAATCAAAAGGCTATTAATTAATGACATATATTTCATATACATTGGTAATAATTAAACTTATATAACGATGCTCGATAGTATATTTATTCAGCATATTCACATTGTATTATGGTATAATAGATGTAAACAATTTCAATATTTTTCTTCTTTTCCATCACCAAATTTTAGGTTTCTTCATCACTAAGAAACTAAGTTAAAAGACTATTAATTAATTAATGACACATATTTCATATACGTTGCTAATATTTAAAATTATATAATGAGGCTCGATAGTATATTTATTCACTATATTCATATTGTATTATGGTATAATAGATGTAAACAATTTCAATATTTTTCTTCTTCCCCATCACCAAATTTTAGGTTACTTCATCACTAAGAAACTAAGTTAAAAGACTATTAATTAATGACCTCTATTTCATATGCATTGGTAATAATTAAAAATATATAACAACGCTCGTTAATATATTTATTCAGCATATTCACATTGTATTATGGTATAATAGATGTAAACAATTTCAATATTTTTCTTCTTCTCCATCACCAAATTTTAGGTAACTTCTTCACTATGAAACTAAATCAAAAGACTATTAATTAATGACACATATTTCATATACGTTGGTAATAATTAAAATTATATAGCGATGCTCGAAAGTGTATTTATTCAGAATATTCACATTGTATTTTGGGATAATAGATGTAAACAATTTCAATATTTTTCTTCTTCTCTATCACCAAATTTTAGGTTTCTTCATCACTAAGAAACTAAGTTAAAAGACTATTAATTAATGACACATATTTCATATACATTGTTAATAATTAAAATTATATAATAAGGCTCGATAGTAATTTTATTCACCATTTTCATAATGTATTATGTTATAATAGTTGTAAACAATTTAAATATGTTTCTTCTTCTCCATCACTAAATTTTAGGTAACTTCTTCACTAAGTAACTAAATCAAAAGACTATTAATTAATGACACATACTTCATATGCATTGGTAATAATTAAAATTATATAATGATGCTCGACAGTATATTTATTCAGCATATTCACTTTGTATTATGGTATAATAGATGTAAACAATTTCAATATTTTTGTACTTCTCCATTACTAAATTTTAGGTAACTTCTTCACTAAGAAACTAAATCAAAAGACTATTAATTAATGACATATATTTCATATACATTGGTAATAATTAAACTTATATAACGATGCTCGATAGTATATTTATTCAGCATATTCACATTGTATTATGGTATAATAGATGTAAACAATTTCAATATTTTTCTTCTTTTCCATCACCAAATTTTAGGTTTCTTCATCACTAAGAAACTAAGTTAAAAGACTATTAATTAATTAATGACACATATTTCATATACGTTGCTAATATTTAAAATTATATAATGAGGCTCGATAGTATATTTATTCACTATATTCATATTGTATTATGGTATAATAGATGTAAACAATTTCAATATTTTTCTTCTTCTCCATCACCAAATTTTAGGTTACTTCATCACTAAGAAACTAAGTTAAAAGACTATTAATTAATGACCTCTATTTCATATGCATTGGTAATAATTAAAAATATATAACAACGCTCGTTAATATATTTATTCAGCATATTCACATTGTATTATGGTATAATAGATGTAAACAATTTCAATATTTTTTTTCTTCTCCATCACCAAATTTTAGGTAACTTCTTCACTAAGAAACTAAATCAAAAGACTATTAATTAATGACACATATTTCATATACGTTGGTAATAATTAAAATTATATAGCGATGCTCGAAAGTGTATTTATTCAGAATATTCACATTGTATTTTGGGATAATAGATGTAAACAATTTCAATATTTTTCTTCTTCTCTATCACCAAATTTTAGGTTTCTTCATCACTAAGAAACTAAGTTAAAAGACTATTAATTAATGACACATATTTCATATACATTGTTAATAATTAAAATTATATAATAAGGCTCGATAGTAATTTTATTCACCATTTTCATAATGTATTATGTTATAATAGTTGTAAACAATTTAAATATGTTTCTTCTTCTCCATCACTAAATTTTAGGTAACTTCTTCACTAAGTAACTAAATCAAAAGACTATTAATTAATGACACATACTTCATATGCATTGGTAATAATTAAAATTATATAATGATGCTCGACAATATATTTATTCAGCATATTCACATTGTATTATGGTATAATAGATGTAAACAATTTCAATATTTTTGTACTTCTCCATTACTAAATTTTAGGTAAGTTCTTCACTAAGAAACTAAATCAAAAGGCTATTAATTAATGACATATATTTCATATACATTGGTAATAATTAAACTTATATAACGATGCTCGATAGTATATTTATTCAGCATATTCACATTGTATTATGGTATAATAGATGTAAACCATTTCAATATTTTTCTTCTTTTCCATCACCAAATTTTAGGTTTCTTCATCACTAAGAAACTAAGTTAAAAGACTATTAATTAATTAATGACACATATTTCATATACGTTGCTAATATTTAAAATTATATAATGAGGCTCGATAGTATATTTATTCACTATATTCATATTGTATTATGGTATAATAGATTTAAACAATTTCAATATTTTTCTTCTTCTCCATCACAAAATTTTAGGTTACTTCATCACTAAGAAACTAAGTTAAAAGACTATTAATTAATGACCTCTATTTCATATGCATTGGTAATATTTAAAAATATATAACAACGCTCGTTAATATATTTATTCAGCATATTCACATTGTATTATGGTATAATAGATGTAAACAGTTTCAATATTTTTCTTCTTCTCCATCACCAAATTTTAGGTAACTTCTTCACTAAGAAACTAAATCAAAAGACTATTAATTAATGACACATATTTCATATACGTTGGTAATAATTAAAATTATATAGCGATGCTCGATAGTGTATTTATTCAGAATATTCACATTGTATTTTGGGATAATAAATGTAAACAATTTCAATATTTTTCTTCTTCTCTATCACCAAATTTTAGGTTTCTTCATCACTAAGAAACTAAGTTAAAAGACTATTAATTAATGACACATATTTCATATACATTGGTAATAATTAAAATTATATAATAAGGCTCGATAGTAATTTTATTCACCATTTTCATATTGTATTATGTTATAATAGTTGTAAACAATTTCAATATGTTTCTTCTTCTCCATCACTAAATTTTAGGTAACTTCTTCACTAAGTAACTAAATCAAAAGACTATTAATTAATGACACATACTTCATATGCATTGGTAATAATTAAAATTATATAATGATGCTCGACAGTATATTTATTCAGCATATTCACATTGTATTATGGTATAATAGATGTAAACAATTTCATTATTTTTGTACTTCTCCATTACTAAATTTTAGGTAACTTCTTCACTAAGAAACTAAATCAAAAGACTATTAATTAATGACATATATTTCATATACATTGAAATAATTAAACTTATATAACGATGCTCGATAGTATATTTATTCAGCATATTCACATTGTATTATGGTATAATAGATGTAAACAATTTCAATATTTTTCTTCTTTTCCATCACCAAATTTTAGGTTTCTTCATCACTAAGAAACTAAGTTAAAAGACTATTAATTAATTAATGACACACATTTCATATACGTTGCTAATATTTAAAATTATATAATGAGGCTCGATAGTATACTTATTCACTATATTCATATTGTATTATGGTATAATAGATGTAAACAATTTCAATATATTTCTTCTTCTCCATCACAAAATTTTAGGTTACTTCATCACTAAGAAACTAAGTTAAAAGACTATTAATTAATGACCTCTATTTCATATGCATTGGTAATATTTAAAAATATATAAGAACGCTCGTTAATATATTTATTCAGCATATTCACATTGTATTATGGTATAATAGATGTAAACAATTTCAATATTTTTCTTCTTCTCCATCACCAAATTTTAGGTAACTTCTTCACTAAGAAACTAAATCAAAAGACTTTTAATTAATGACACATATTTCATATACGTTGGTAATAATTAAAATTATATAGCGATGCTCGATAGTGTATTTATTCAGAATATTCACATTGTATTTTGGGATAATAAATAAAAACAATTTCAATATTTTTCTTCTTCTCTATCACCAAATTTTAGGTTTCTTCATCACTAAGAAACTAAGTTAAAAGACTATTAATTAATGACACATATTTCATATACATTGGTAATAATTAAAATTATATAATAAGGCTCGATAGTAATTTTATTCACCATTTTCATATTGTATTATGTTATAATAGTTGTAAACAATTTCAATATGTTTCTTCTTCTCCATCACTAAATTTTAGGTAACTTCTTCACTAAGTAACTAAATCAAAAGACTATTAATTAATGACACATACTTCATATGCATTGGTAATAATTAAAATTATATAATGATGCTCGACAGTATATTTATTCAGCATATTCACATTGTATTATGGTATAATAGATGTAAACAATTTCAATATTTTTGTACTTCTCCATTACTAAATTTTAGGTAACTTCTTCACTAAGAAACTAAATCAAAAGACTATTAATTAATGACATATATTTCATATACATTGAAATAATTAAACTTATATAACGATGCTCGATAGTATATTTATTCAGCATATTCACATTGTATTATGGTATAATAGATGTAAACAATTTCAATATTTTTCTTCTTTTCCATCACCAAGTTTTAGGTTTCTTCATCACTAAGAAACTAAGTTAAAAGACTATTAATTAATTAATGACACACATTTCATATACGTTGCTAATATTTAAAATTATATAATGAGGCTCGATAGTATATTTATTCACTATATTCATATTGTATTATGGTATAATAGATTTAAACAATTTCAATATTTTTCTTCTTCTCCATCACAAAATTTTAGGTTACTTCATCACTAAGAAACTAAGTTAAAAGACTATTAATTAATGACCTCTATTTCATATGCATTGGTAATATTTAAAAATATATAACAACGCTCGTTAATATATTTATTCAGCATATTCACATTGTATTATGGTATAATAGATGTAAACAGTTTCAATATTTTTCTTCTTCTCCATCACCAAATTTTAGGTAACTTCTTCACTAAGAAACTAAATCAAAAGACAATTAATTAATGACACATATTTCATATACGTTGGTAATAATTAAAATTATATAGCGATGCTCGATAGTGTATTTATTCAGAATATTCACATTGTATTTTGGGATAATAAATAAAAACAATTTCAATATTTTTCTTCTTCTCTATCACCAAATTTTAGGTTTCTTCATCACTAAGAAACTAAGTTAAAAGACTATTAATTAATGACACATATTTCATATACATTGGTAATAATTAAAATTATATAATAAGGCTCGATAGTAATTTTATTCACCATTTTTATATTGTATTATGTTATAATAGTTGTAAACAATTTCAATATGTTTCTTCTTCTCCATCACTAAATTTTAGGTAACTTCTTCACTAAGTAACTAAATCAAAAGTCTATTAATTAATGACATATATTTCATATACATTGAAATAATTAAACTTATATAACGATGCTCGATAGTATATTTATTCAGCATATTCACATTGTATTATGGTATAATAGATGTAAACAATTTCAATATTTTTCTTCTTTTCCATCACCAAATTTTAGGTTTCTTCATCACTAAGAAACTAAGTTAAAAGACTATTAATTAATTAATGACACACATTTCATATACGTTGCTAATATTTAAAATTACATAATGAGGCTCGATAGTATATTTATTCACTATATTCATATTGTATTATGGTATAATAGATGTAAACAATTTCAATATTTTTCTTCTTCTCCATCACAAAATTTTAGGTTACTTCATCACTAAGGAACTAAGTTAAAAGACTATTAATTAATGACCTCTATTTCATATGCATTGGTAATATTTAAAAATATATAACAAAGCTCGTTAATATATTTATTCAGCATATTCACATTGTATTATGGTATAATAGATGTAAACAATTTCAATATTTTTCTTCTTCTCCATCACCAAATTTTAGGTAACTTCTTCACTAAGAAACTAAATCAAAAGACTTTTAATTAATGATACATATTTCATATACGTTGGTAATAATTAAAATTATATAGCGATGCTCGATAGTGTATTTATTCAGAATATTCACATTGTATTTTGGGATAATAAATGTAAACAATTTCAATATTTTTCTTCTTCTCTATCACCAAATTTTAGGTTTCTTCATCACTAAGAAACTAAGTTAAAAGACTATTAATTAATGACACATATTTCATATACATTGGTAATAATTAAAATTATATAATAAGGCTCGATAGTAATTTTATTCACCATTTCATATTGTATTATGTTATAATAGTTGTAAACAATTTCAATATGTTTCTTCTTCTCCATCACTAAATTTTAGGTAACTTCTTCACTAAGTAACTAAATCAAAAGACTATTAATTAATGACACATACTTCATATGCATTGGTAATAATTAAAATTATATAATGATGCTCGACAGTATATTTATTCAGCATATTCACATTGTATTATGGTATAATAGATGTAAACAATTTCAATATTTTTGTACTTTTCCATTCCTAAATTTTAGGTAACTTCTTCACTAAGAAACTAAATCAAAAGACTATTAATTAATGACATATATTTCATATACATTGAAATAATTAAACTTATATAACGATGCTCGATAGTATATTTATTCAGCATATTCACATTGTATTATGGTATAATAGATGTAAACAATTTCAATATTTTTCTTCTTTTCCATCACCAAGTTTTAGGTTTCTTCATCACTAAGAAACTAAGTTAAAAGACTATTAATTAATTAATGACACACATTTCATATACGTTGCTAATATTTAAAATTATATAATGAGGCTCGATAGTATATTTATTCACTATATTCATATTGTATTATGGTATAATAGATTTAAACAATTTCAATATTTTTCTTCTTCTCCATCACAAAATTTTAGGTTACTTCATCACTAAGAAACTAAGTTAAAAGACTATTAATTAATGACCTCTATTTCATATGCATTGGTAATATTTAAAAATATATAACAACGCTCGTTAATATATTTATTCAGCATATTCACATTGTATTATGGTATAATAGATGTAAACAGTTTCAATATTTTTCTTCTTCTCCATCACCAAATTTTAGGTAACTTCTTCACTAAGAAACTAAATCAAAAGACTATTAATTAATGACACATATTTCATATACGTTGGTAATAATTAAAATTATATAGCGATGCTCGATAGTGTATTTATTCAGAATATTCACATTGTATTTTGGGATAATAAATGTAAACAATTTCAATATTTTTCTTCTTCTCTATCACCAAATTTTAGGTTTCTTCATCACTAAGAAACTAAGTTAAAAGACTATTAATTAATGACACATATTTCATATACATTGGTAATAATTAAAATTATATAATAAGGCTCGATAGTAATTTTATTCACCATTTTCATATTGTATTATGTTATAATAGTTGTAAACAATTTCAATATGTTTCTTCTTCTCCATCACTAAATTTTAGGTAACTTCTTCACTAAGTAACTAAATCAAAAGACTATTAATTAATGACACATACTTCATATGCATTGTTAATAATTAAAATTATATAATGATGCTCGACAGTATATTTATTCAGCATATTCACATTGTATTATGGTATAATAGATGTAAACAATTTCAATATTTTTGTACTTCTCCATTACTAAATTTTAGGTAACTTCGTCACTAAGAAAATAAATCAAAAGACTATTAATTAAAAACACATATTTCATATACATTGGTAATAATTAAACTTATATAACGATGCTCGATAGTATATTTATTCAGCATATTCACATTGTATTATGGTATAATAGATGTAAACAATTTCAATATTTTTCTTCTTTTCCATCACCAAATGTTAGGTTCCTTCATCACTAAGAAACTAAGTTAAAAGACTATTAATTAATTAATGACACATATTTCATATACGTTGCTAATATTTAAAATTATATAATGAGGCTCGATAGTATATTTATTCACTATATTCATATTGTATTATGGTATAATAGATGTAAACAATTTCAATATTTTTCTTCTTCTCCATCACCAAATTTTAGGTTACTTCATCACTAAGAAACTAAGTTAAAAAACTATTAATTAATGACATCTATTTCATATGCATTGGTAATAATTAAAAATATAAAACAACGCTCGTTAATATATTTATTCAGCATATTCACATTGTATTATGGTATAATAGATGTAAACAATTTCAATATTTTTCTTCTTCTCCATCACCAAATTTTAGGTAACTTCTTCACTAAGAAACTAAATCAAAAGACTGTTAATTAATGACACATATTTCATATACGTTGGTAATAATTAAAATTATATAGCGATGCTCGATAGTGTATTTATTCAGAATATTCACATTGTATTTTGGGATAATAAATGTAAATAATTTCACTATTTTTCTTCTTCTCTATCACCAAATTTTAGGTTTCTTCATCACTAAGAAACTAAGTTAAAAGATTATTAATTAATGACACATATTTCATATACATTGGTAATAATTAAAATTATATAATAAGGCTCGATAGTAATTTTATTCACCATTTTCATATTGTATTATGTTATAATAGTTGTAAACAATTTCAATATGTTTCTTCTTCTCCATCACTAAATTTTAGGTAACTTCTTCACTAAGTAACTAAATCAAAAGACTATTAATTAATGACACATACTTCATATGCATTGGTAATAATTAAAATTATATAACGATGCTCGACAGTATATTTATTCACCATATTCACATTGTATTATGGTATAATAGATGTAAACAATTTCAATATTTTTGTACTTCTCCATTACTAAATTTTAGGTAACTTCGTCACTGAGAAAATAAATCAAAAAACTATTAATTAATGACATATATTTCATATACATTGGTAATAATTAAACTTATATAACGATGCTCGATAGTATATTTATTCAGCACATTCACATTGTATTATGGTATAATAGATGTAAACAATTTCAATATTTTTCTTCTTTTCCATCACCAAATTTTCTTTTCCATCACCAAATTTTAGGTTTCTTCATCACTAAGAAACTAAGTTAAAAGACTATTAATTAATTAATGACACATATTTCATATACGTTGCTAATATTTAAAATTATATAATGAGGCTCGATAGTATATTTATTCACTATATTCATATTGTATTATGGTATAATAGATGTAAACAATTTCAATATTTTTCTTCTTCTCCATCACCAAATTTTAGGTTACTTCATCACTAAGAAACTAAGTTAAAAGACTATTAATTAATGACCTCTATTTCATATGTATTGGTAATAATTAAAAATATATAACAACGCTCGTTAATATATTTATTCAGCATATTCACATTGTATTATGGTATAATAGATGTAAACAATTTCAATATTTTTCTTCTTCTCCATCACCAAATTTTAGGTAACTTCTTCACTAAGAAACTAAATCAAAAGACTATTAATTAATGACACATATTTCATATACATTGGTAATAATTCAAATTATATAACGACGCTCGATAGTATATTTATTCAGCATATTCACATTGTATTATGGTATAATAGATGTAAACAATTTCAATATTTTTGTACTTCTCCATTACTAAATTTTAGGTAACTTCGTCACTAAGAAAATAAATCAAAAGACTATTAATTAATGACACATATTTCATATACATTGGTAATAATTAAAATTATATAACGATGCTCGATAGTATATTTATTCAGCATATTCACATTGTATTATGGTATAATAGATGTAAACAATTTCAATATTTTTCTTCTTTTCCATCACCAAATTTAGGTTTCTTCATCACTAAGAAACTAAGTTAAAAGACTATTAATTAATTAATGACACATATTTCATATACGTTGCTAATATTTAAAATTATATAATGAGGCTAGATAGTATATTTATTCACTATATTCATATTGTATTATGGTATAATAGATGTAAACAATTTCAATATTTTTCTTCTTCTCCATCACCAAATTTTAGGTTACTTCATCACTAAGAAACTAAGTTAAAAGACTATTAATTAATGACACATACTTCATATGCATTGGTAATAATTAAAATTATATAACGACGCTCGACAGTATATTTATTCAGCATATTCACATTGTATTATGGTATAATAGATGTAAACAATTTCAATATTTTTGTACTTCTCCATTACTAAATTTTAGGTAACTTCGTCACTAAGAAAATAAATCAAAAGACTATTAATTAATGACATATATTTCATATACATTGGTAATAATTAAAATTATATAACGATGCTCGATAGTATATTTATTCAGCATATTCACATTGTATTATGGTATAATAGATGTAAACAATTTCAATATTTTTCTTCTTCTCCATCACCAAATTTTAGGTTTCTTCATCACTAAGAAACTAAGTTAAAAGACTATTAATTAATAACACATATTTCTTATACGTTTCTAATAATAAAAATTATATAATGAGGCTCGATAGTATATTTATTCACCATATTCATATTGTATTATGCTATAATAGGTGTAAACAATTTCAATATTTTTCTTCTTCCTCATCACCAAATTTTAGGTTACTTCATCACTAAGAAACTAAGTTAAAACACTATTAATTAATGACCTCTATTTCATATGCATTGGTAATAATTAAAAATATATAACAACGCTCGTTAATATATTTATTCAGCATATTCACATTGTATTATGGTATAATAGATGTAAACAATTTCAATATTTTTCTTCTTCTCCATCACCAAATTTTAGGTAACTTCTTCACTAAAAAACTAAATCAAAAGACTATTAATTAATGACACATATTTCATATACGTTGGTAATAATTAAAATTATATAGCGATACTCGATAGTGTATTTATTCAAGAAATTCACATTGTATTTTGGGATAATAGATGTAAACAATTTCAATATTTTTCTTCTTCTCTATCACCAAATTTTAGGTTTCTTCATCACTAAGAAACTAAGTTAAAAGACTATTAATTAATGACACATATTTCATTTACATTGGTAATAATTAAAATTATATAATAAGTCTCGATAGTAACTTTATTCACCATTTTCATATTGTATTATGTTATAATAGATGTAAACAATTTCAATATGTTTCTTCTTCTCCATCACCAAATTTTAGGTAACTTCTTCACTAAGTAATAAATCAAAAGACTATTAATTAATGACACATACTTCATATGCATTGGTAATAATTAAAATTATATAACGACGCTCGACAGTATATTTATTCAGCATATTCACATTGTATTATGGTATAATAGATGTAAACAATTTCAATATTTTTGTACTTCTCCATTACTAAATTTTAGGTAACTTCTTCACTAAGAAACTAAATGAAAAGACTATTAATTAATGACATATATTTCATATACATTGGTAATAATTAAAATTATATAACGATGCTCGATAGTATATTTATTCAGCATATTCACATTGTATTATGGTATAATAGATGTAAACAATTTCAATATTTTTCTTCTTTTCCATCACCAAATTTTAGGTTTCTTCATCACTAAGAAACTAAGTTAAAAGACTATTAATTAATTAATGACACATATTTCATATACGTTGCTAATATTTAAAATTATATAATGAGGCTAGATAGTATATTTATTCACTATATTCATATTGTATTATGGTATAATAGATGTAAACAATTTCAATATTTTTCTTCTTCTCCATCACCAAATTTTAGGTTACTTCATCACTAAGAAACTAAGTTAAAAGACTATTAATTAATGACACATACTTCATATGCATTGGTAATAATTAAAATTATATAACGACGCTCGACAGTATATTTATTCAGCATATTCACATTGTATTATGGTATAATAGATGTAAACAATTTCAATATTTTTGTACTTCTCCATTACTAAATTTTAGGTAACTTCGTCACTAAGAAAATAAATCAAAAGACTATTAATTAATGACATATATTTCATATACATTGGTAATAATTAAAATTATATAACGATGCTCGATAGTATATTTATTCAGCATATTCACATTGTATTATGGTATAATAGATGTAAACAATTTCAATATTTTTCTTCTTCTCCATCACCAAATTTTAGGTTTCTTCATCACTAAGAAACTAAGTTAAAAGACTATTAATTAATAACACATATTTCTTATACGTTTCTAATAATAAAAATTATATAATGAGGCTCGATAGTATATTTATTCACCATATTCATATTGTATTATGCTATAATAGGTGTAAACAATTTCAATATTTTTCTTCTTCCTCATCACCAAATTTTAGGTTACTTCATCACTAAGAAACTAAGTTAAAACACTATTAATTAATGACCTCTATTTCATATGCATTGGTAATAATTAAAAATATATAACAACGCTCGTTAATATATTTATTCAGCATATTCACATTGTATTATGGTATAATAGATGTAAACAATTTCAATATTTTTCTTCTTCTCCATCACCAAATTTTAGGTAACTTCTTCACTAAAAAACTAAATCAAAAGACTATTAATTAATGACACATATTTCATATACGTTGGTAATAATTAAAATTATATAGCGATACTCGATAGTGTATTTATTCAAGAAATTCACATTGTATTTTGGGATAATAGATGTAAACAATTTCAATATTTTTCTTCTTCTCTATCACCAAATTTTAGGTTTCTTCATCACTAAGAAACTAAGTTAAAAGACTATTAATTAATGACACATATTTCATTTACATTGGTAATAATTAAAATTATATAATAAGTCTCGATAGTAACTTTATTCACCATTTTCATATTGTATTATGTTATAATAGATGTAAACAATTTCAATATGTTTCTTCTTCTCCATCACCAAATTTTAGGTAACTTCTTCACTAAGTAATAAATCAAAAGACTATTAATTAATGACACATACTTCATATGCATTGGTAATAATTAAAATTATATAACGACGCTCGACAGTATATTTATTCAGCATATTCACATTGTATTATGGTATAATAGATGTAAACAATTTCAATATTTTTGTACTTCTCCATTACTAAATTTTAGGTAACTTCTTCACTAAGAAACTAAATGAAAAGACTATTAATTAATGACATATATTTCATATACATTTGAAATAATTAAAATTATATAACGATGCTCGATAGTATACTTATTCAGCATATTCACATTGTATTATGGTATAATAGATGTAAACAATTTCAATATTTTTCTTCTTTTCCATCACCAAATTTTAGGTTTCTTCATCACTAAGAAACTAAGTTAAAAGACTATTAATTAATTAATGGCACATATTTCATATACGTTGCTAATATTTAAAATTATATAATGAGGCTAGATAGTATATTTATTCACTATATTCATATTGTATTATGGTATAATAGATGTAAACAATTTCAATATTTTTCTTCTTCTCCATCACCAAATTTTAGGTTACTTCATCACTAAGAAACTAAGTTAAAAGACTATTAATTAATGACACATACTTCATATGCATTGGTAATAATTAAAATTATATAACGATGCTCGACAGTATATTTATTCACCATATTCAAATTGTATTATGGTATAATAGATGTAAACAATTTCAATATTTTTGTACTTCTCCATTACTAAATTTTAGGTAACTTCGACACTAAGAAAATAAATCAAAAGACTATTAATTAATGACACATATTTCATATACATTGGTAATAATTAAAATTATATAACGATGCTCGATAGTATATTTATTCAGCATATTCACATTGTATTATGGTATAATAGATGTAAACAATTTCAATATTTTTCTTCTTCTCCATCACCAAATTTTAGGTTTCTTCATCACTAAGAAACTAAGTTAAAAGACTATTAATTAATAACACATATTTCTTATACGTTTCTAATAATAAAAATTATATAATGAGGCTCGATAGTATATTTATTCACCATATTCATATTGTATTATGCTATAATAGGTGTAAACAATTTCAATATTTTTCTTCTTCCTCATCACCAAATTTTAGGTTACTTATTCACTAAGAAACTAAGTTAAAACACTATTAATTAGTGACCTCTATTTCATATGCATTGGTAATAATTAAAAATATATAACAACGCTAGTTAATATATTTATTCAGCATATTCACATTGTTTTATGGTATAATAGATGTAAACAATTTCAATATTTTTCTTCTTCTCCATCACCAAATTTTAGGTAACTTCTTCACTAAGAAACTAAATCAAAAGACTATTAATTAATGACACATATTTCATATACGTTGGTAATAATTAAAATTATATAGCGATACTCGATAGTGTATTTATTCAGAATATTCACATTGTATTTTGGGATAATAGATGTAAACAATTTCAATATTTTTCTTCTTCTCTATCACCAAATTTTAGGTTTCTTCATCACTAAGAAACTAAGTTAAAAGACTATTAATTAATGACACATATTTCATTTACATTGGTAATAATTAAAATTATATAATAAGGCTCGATAGTAACTTTATTCACCATTTTCATATTGTATTATGTTATAATAGATGTAAACAATTTCAATATGTTTCTTCTTCTCCATCACCAAATTTTAGGTAACTTCTTCACTAAGTAATAAATCAAAAGACTATTAATTAATGACACATACTTCATATGCATTGGTAATAATTAAAATTATATAACGACGCTCGACAGTATATTTATTCAGCATATTCACATTGTATTATGGTATAATAGATGTAAACAATTTCAATATTTTTGTACTTCTCCATTACTAAATTTTAGGTAACTTCTTCACTAAGAAACTAAATGAAAAGACTATTAATTAATGACATATATTTCATATACATTGGAAATAATTAAAATTATATAACGATGCTCGATAGTATATTTATTCAGCATATTCACATTGTATTATGGTATAATATATGTAAACAATTTCAATATTTTTCTTCTTTTCCATCACCAAATTTTAGGTTTCTTCATCACTAAGAAACTAAGTTAAAAGACTAATAATTAATTAATGACACATATTTCATATACGTTGCTAATATTTAAAATTATATAATGAGGCTCGATAGTATATTTATTCACCATATTCATATTTTATTATGGTATAATAGATGTAAACAATTTCAATATTTTTCTTCTTTTCCATCACCAAATTTTAGGTTCCTTCATCACTAAGAAACTAAGTTAAAAGACTATTAATTAATTAATGACACATATTTCATATACGTTTCTAATATTTAAAATTATATAATGAGGCTCGATAGTATATTTATTCACTATATTCATATCGTATTATGGTATAATAGATGTAAACAATTTCAATATTTTTCTTCTTCTCCATCACCAAATTTTAGGTTACTTCATCACTAAGTAACTAAGTTAAAAGACTATTAATTAATGACATCTATTTCATATGCATTGGTAATAATTAAAAATATATAACAACGCTCGTTAATATATTTATTCAACATATTCACATTGTATTATGGTATAATAGATGTAAACAATTTCAATATTTTTCTTCTTCTCCATCACCAAATTTTAGGTAACTTCTTCACTAAGAAACTAAATCAAAAGACTATTAATTAATGACACATATTTCATATACGTTGGTAATAATTAAAATTATATAGCGATGCTCGATAGTGTATTTATTCAGAATATTCACATTGTATTTTGGGATAATAGATGTAAACAATTTCAATATTTTTCTTCTTCTCTATCACCAAATTTTAGGTTTCTTCATCACTAAGAAACTAAGTTAAAAGACTATTAATTAATGACACATATTTCATTTACATTGGTAATAATTAAAATTATATAATAAGGCTCGATAGTAACTTTATTCACCATTTTCATATTGTATTATGTTATAATAGATGTAAACAATTTCAATATGTTTCTTCTTCTCCATCACCAAATTTTAGGTAACTTCTTCACTAAGTAATAAATCAAAAGACTATTAATTAATGACACATACTTCATATGCATTGGTAATAATTAAAATTATATAACGACGCTCGACAGTATATTTATTCAGCATATTCACATTGTATTATGGTATAATAGATGTAAACAATTTCAATATTTTTGTACTTCTCCATTACTAAATTTTAGGTAACTTCTTCACTAAGAAACTAAATGAAAAGACTATTAATTAATGACATATATTTCATATACATTGGAAATAATTAAAATTATATAACGATGCTCGATAGTATATTTATTCAGCATATTCACATTGTATTATGGTATAATATATGTAAACAATTTCAATATTTTTCTTCTTTTCCATCACCAAATTTTAGGTTTCTTCATCACTAAGAAACTAAGTTAAAAGACTAATAATTAATTAATGACACATATTTCATATACGTTGCTAATATTTAAAATTATATAATGAGGCTCGATAGTATATTTATTCACCATATTCATATTTTATTATGGTATAATAGATGTAAACAATTTCAATATTTTTCTTCTTTTCCATCACCAAATTTTAGGTTCCTTCATCACTAAGAAACTAAGTTAAAAGACTATTAATTAATTAATGACACATATTTCATATACGTTTCTAATATTTAAAATTATATAATGAGGCTCGATAGTATATTTATTCACTATATTCATATCGTATTATGGTATAATAGATGTAAACAATTTCAATATTTTTCTTCTTCTCCATCACCAAATTTTAGGTTACTTCATCACTAAGTAACTAAGTTAAAAGACTATTAATTAATGACATCTATTTCATATGCATTGGTAATAATTAAAAATATATAACAACGCTCGTTAATATATTTATTCAACATATTCACATTGTATTATGGTATAATAGATGTAAACAATTTCAATATTTTTCTTCTTCTCCATCACCAAATTTTAGGTAACTTCTTCACTAAGAAACTAAATCAAAAGACTATTAATTAATGACACATATTTCATATACGTTGGTAATAATTAAAATTATATAGCGATGCTCGATAGTGTATTTATTCAGAATATTCACATTGTATTTTGGGATAATAGATGTAAACAATTTCAATATTTTTCTTCTTCTCTATCACCAAATTTTAGGTTTCTTCATCACTAAGAAACTAAGTTAAAAGACTATTAATTAATGACACATATTTCATATACATTGGTAATAATTAAAATTATATAATAAGGCTCGATAGTAATTTTATTCACCATTTTCATATTGTATTATGTTATAATAGTTGTAAACAATTTCAATATGTTTCTTCTTCTCCATCACTAAATTTTAGGTAACTTCTTCACTAAGTAACTAAATCAAAAGACTATTAATTAATGACACATACTTCATATGCATTGGTAATAATTAAAATTATATAACGACGCTCGACAGTATATTTATTCACCATATTCACATTGTATTATGGTATAATAGATGTAAACAATTTCAATATTTTTGTACTTCTCCATTACTAAATTTTAGGTAACTTCGTCACTGAGAAAATAAATCAAAAGACTATTAATTAATGACATATATTTCATATACATTGGTAATAATTAAACTTATATAACGATGCTCAATAGTATATTTATTCAGCATATTCACATTGTATTATGGTATAATAGATGTAAACAATTTCAATATTTTTCTTCTTCTCTATCACCAAATTTTAGGTTTCTTCATCACTAAGAAACTAAGTTAAAAGACTATTAATTAATGACACATATTTCATTTACATTGGTAATAATTAAAATTATATAATAAGTCTCGATAGTAACTTTATTCACCATTTTCATATTGTATTATGTTATAATAGATGTAAACAATTTCAATATGTTTCTTCTTCTCCATCACCAAATTTTAGGTAACTTCTTCACTAAGTAATAAATCAAAAGACTATTAATTAATGACACATACTTCATATGCATTGGTAATAATTAAAATTATATAACGACGCTCGACAGTATATTTATTCAGCATATTCACATTGTATTATGGTATAATAGATGTAAACAATTTCAATATTTTTGTACTTCTCCATTACTAAATTTTAGGTAACTTCTTCACTAAGAAACTAAATGAAAAGACTATTAATTAATGACATATATTTCATATACATTTGAAATAATTAAAATTATATAACGATGCTCGATAGTATACTTATTCAGCATATTCACATTGTATTATGGTATAATAGATGTAAACAATTTCAATATTTTTCTTCTTTTCCATCACCAAATTTTAGGTTTCTTCATCACTAAGAAACTAAGTTAAAAGACTATTAATTAATTAATGGCACATATTTCATATACGTTGCTAATATTTAAAATTATATAATGAGGCTAGATAGTATATTTATTCACTATATTCATATTGTATTATGGTATAATAGATGTAAACAATTTCAATATTTTTCTTCTTCTCCATCACCAAATTTTAGGTTACTTCATCACTAAGAAACTAAGTTAAAAGACTATTAATTAATGACACATACTTCATATGCATTGGTAATAATTAAAATTATATAACGATGCTCGACAGTATATTTATTCACCATATTCAAATTGTATTATGGTATAATAGATGTAAACAATTTCAATATTTTTGTACTTCTCCATTACTAAATTTTAGGTAACTTCGACACTAAGAAAATAAATCAAAAGACTATTAATTAATGACACATATTTCATATACATTGGTAATAATTAAAATTATATAACGATGCTCGATAGTATATTTATTCAGCATATTCACATTGTATTATGGTATAATAGATGTAAACAATTTCAATATTTTTCTTCTTCTCCATCACCAAATTTTAGGTTTCTTCATCACTAAGAAACTAAGTTAAAAGACTATTAATTAATAACACATATTTCTTATACGTTTCTAATAATAAAAATTATATAATGAGGCTCGATAGTATATTTATTCACCATATTCATATTGTATTATGCTATAATAGGTGTATACAATTTCAATATTTTTCTTCTTCCTCATCACCAAATTTTAGGTTACTTATTCACTAAGAAACTAAGTTAAAACACTATTAATTAGTGACCTCTATTTCATATGCATTGGTAATAATTAAAAATATATAACAACGCTAGTTAATATATTTATTCAGCATATTCACATTGTTTTATGGTATAATAGATGTAAACAATTTCAATATTTTTCTTCTTCTCCATCACCAAATTTTAGGTAACTTCTTCACTAAGAAACTAAATCAAAAGACTATTAATTAATGACACATATTTCATATACGTTGGTAATAATTAAAATTATATAGCGATACTCGATAGTGTATTTATTCAGAATATTCACATTGTATTTTGGGATAATAGATGTAAACAATTTCAATATTTTTCTTCTTCTCTATCACCAAATTTTAGGTTTCTTCATCACTAAGAAACTAAGTTAAAAGACTATTAATTAATGACACATATTTCATTTACATTGGTAATAATTAAAATTATATAATAAGGCTCGATAGTAACTTTATTCACCATTTTCATATTGTATTATGTTATAATAGATGTAAACAATTTCAATATGTTTCTTCTTCTCCATCACCAAATTTTAGGTAACTTCTTCACTAAGTAATAAATCAAAAGACTATTAATTAATGACACATACTTCATATGCATTGGTAATAATTAAAATTATATAACGACGCTCGACAGTATATTTATTCAGCATATTCACATTGTATTATGGTATAATAGATGTAAACAATTTCAATATTTTTGTACTTCTCCATTACTAAATTTTAGGTAACTTCTTCATTAAGAAACTAAATGAAAAGACTATTAATTAATGACATATATTTCATATACATTGGAAATAATTAAAATTATATAACGATGCTCGATAGTATATTTATTCAGCATATTCACATTGTATTATGGTATAATATATGTAAACAATTTCAATATTTTTCTTCTTTTCCATCACCAAATTTTAGGTTTCTTCATCACTAAGAAACTAAGTTAAAAGACTAATAATTAATTAATGACACATATTTCATATACGTTGCTAATATTTAAAATTATATAATGAGGCTCGATAGTATATTTATTCACCATATTCATATTTTATTATGGTATAATAGATGTAAACAATTTCAATATTTTTCTTCTTTTCCATCACCAAATTTTAGGTTCCTTCATCACTAAGAAACTAAGTTAAAAGACTATTAATTAATTAATGACACATATTTCATATACGTTTCTAATATTTAAAATTATATAATGAGGCTCGATAGTATATTTATTCACTATATTCATATCGTATTATGGTATAATAGATGTAAACAATTTCAATATTTTTCTTCTTCTCCATCACCAAATTTTAGGTTACTTCATCACTAAGTAACTAAGTTAAAAGACTATTAATTAATGACATCTATTTCATATGCATTGGTAATAATTAAAAATATATAACAACGCTCGTTAATATATTTATTCAACATATTCACATTGTATTATGGTATAATAGATGTAAACAATTTCAATATTTTTCTTCTTCTCCATCACCAAATTTTAGGTAACTTCTTCACTAAGAAACTAAATCAAAAGACTATTAATTAATGACACATATTTCATATACGTTGGTAATAATTAAAATTATATAGCGATGCTCGATAGTGTATTTATTCAGAATATTCACATTGTATTTTGGGATAATAGATGTAAACAATTTCAATATTTTTCTTCTTCTCTATCACCAAATTTTAGGTTTCTTCATCACTAAGAAACTAAGTTAAAAGACTATTAATTAATGACACATATTTCATTTACATTGGTAATAATTAAAATTATATAATAAGGCTCGATAGTAACTTTATTCACCATTTTCATATTGTATTATGTTATAATAGATGTAAACAATTTCAATATGTTTCTTCTTCTCCATCACCAAATTTTAGGTAACTTCTTCACTAAGTAATAAATCAAAAGACTATTAATTAATGACACATACTTCATATGCATTGGTAATAATTAAAATTATATAACGACGCTCGACAGTATATTTATTCAGCATATTCACATTGTATTATGGTATAATAGATGTAAACAATTTCAATATTTTTGTACTTCTCCATTACTAAATTTTAGGTAACTTCTTCACTAAGAAACTAAATGAAAAGACTATTAATTAATGACATATATTTCATATACATTGGAAATAATTAAAATTATATAACGATGCTCGATAGTATATTTATTCAGCATATTCACATTGTATTATGGTATAATATATGTAAACAATTTCAATATTTTTCTTCTTTTCCATCACCAAATTTTAGGTTTCTTCATCACTAAGAAACTAAGTTAAAAGACTAATAATTAATTAATGACACATATTTCATATACGTTGCTAATATTTAAAATTATATAATGAGGCTCGATAGTATATTTATTCACCATATTCATATTTTATTATGGTATAATAGATGTAAACAATTTCAATATTTTTCTTCTTTTCCATCACCAAATTTTAGGTTCCTTCATCACTAAGAAACTAAGTTAAAAGACTATTAATTAATTAATGACACATATTTCATATACGTTTCTAATATTTAAAATTATATAATGAGGCTCGATAGTATATTTATTCACTATATTCATATCGTATTATGGTATAATAGATGTAAACAATTTCAATATTTTTCTTCTTCTCCATCACCAAATTTTAGGTTACTTCATCACTAAGTAACTAAGTTAAAAGACTATTAATTAATGACATCTATTTCATATGCATTGGTAATAATTAAAAATATATAACAACGCTCGTTAATATATTTATTCAACATATTCACATTGTATTATGGTATAATAGATGTAAACAATTTCAATATTTTTCTTCTTCTCCATCACCAAATTTTAGGTAACTTCTTCACTAAGAAACTAAATCAAAAGACTATTAATTAATGACACATATTTCATATACGTTGGTAATAATTAAAATTATATAGCGATGCTCGATAGTGTATTTATTCAGAATATTCACATTGTATTTTGGGATAATAGATGTAAACAATTTCAATATTTTTCTTCTTCTCTATCACCAAATTTTAGGTTTCTTCATCACTAAGAAACTAAGTTAAAAGACTATTAATTAATGACACATATTTCATATACATTGGTAATAATTAAAATTATATAATAAGGCTCGATAGTAATTTTATTCACCATTTTCATATTGTATTATGTTATAATAGTTGTAAACAATTTCAATATGTTTCTTCTTCTCCATCACTAAATTTTAGGTAACTTCTTCACTAAGTAACTAAATCAAAAGACTATTAATTAATGACACATACTTCATATGCATTGGTAATAATTAAAATTATATAACGACGCTCGACAGTATATTTATTCACCATATTCACATTGTATTATGGTATAATAGATGTAAACAATTTCAATATTTTTGTACTTCTCCATTACTAAATTTTAGGTAACTTCGTCACTGAGAAAATAAATCAAAAGACTATTAATTAATGACATATATTTCATATACATTGGTAATAATTAAACTTATATAACGATGCTCAATAGTATATTTATTCAGCATATTCACATTGTATTATGGTATAATAGATGTAAACAATTTCAATATTTTTCTTCTTTTCCATCACCAAATTTTAGGTTTCTTCATCACTAAGAAACTAAGTTAAAAGACTATTAATTAATTAATGACACATATTTCATATACGTTGCTAATATTTAAAATTATATAATGAGGCTCGATAGTATATTTATTCACTATATTCATATTGTATTATGGTATAATAGATGTAAACAATTTCAATATTTTTCTTCTTCTCCATCACCAAATTTTAGGTTACTTCATCACTAAGAAACTAAGTTAAAAGACTATTAATTAATGACCTCTATTTCATATGCTTTGGTAATAATTAAAAATATATAACAATGCTCGTTAATATATTTATTCAGCATATTCAAATTGTATTATGGTATAATAGATGTAAACAATTTCAATATTTTTCTTCTTCTCCATCACCAAATTTTAGGTAACTTCTTCACTAAGAAACTAAATCAAAAGACTATTAATTAATGACACATATTTCATATACGTTGGTAATAATTAAAATTATATAGCGATGCTCGATAGTGTATTTATTCAGAATATTCACATTGTATTTTGGGATAATAGATGTAAACAATTTCAATATTTTTCTTCTTCTCTATCACCAAATTTTAGGTTTCTTCATCACTAAGAAACTAAGTTAAAAGACTATTAATTAATGACACATATTTCATATACATTGGTAATAATTAAAATTATATAATAAGGCTCGATAGTAATTTTATTCACCATTTTCATATTGTATTATGTTATAATAGTTGTAAACAATTTCAATATGTTTCTTCTTCTCCATCACTAAATTTTAGGTAACTTTTTCACTAAGTAACTAAATCAAAAGACTATTAATTAATGACACATACTTCATATGCATTGGTAATAATTAAAATTATATAACGATGCTCGACAGTATATTTATTCACCATATTCACATTGTATTATGGTATAATAGATGTAAACAATTTCAATATTTTTGTACTTCTCCATTTCTAAATTTTAGGTAACTTCGTCACTAAGAAAATAAATCAAAAGACTATTAATTAATGACACATATTTCATATACATTGGTAATAATTAAACTTTTATAACGATGCTCGATAGTATATTTATTCAGCATATTCACATTGTATTATGGTATAATAGATGTAAACAATTTCAATATTTTTCTTCTTTTCCATCACCAAATTTTATGTTTCTTCATCACTAAGAAACTAAGTTAAAAGACTATTAATTAATTAATGACACATATTTCATATACGTTGCTAATATTTAAAATTATATAATGAGGCTAGATAGTATATTTATTCACTATATTCATATTGTATTATGGTATAATAGATGTAAACAATTTCAATATTTTTCTTCTTCTCCATCACCAAATTTTAGGTTACTTCATCACTAAGAAACTAAGTTAAAAGACTATTAATTAATGACACATACTTCATATGCATTGGTAATAATTAAAATTATATAACGATGCTCGACAGTATATTTATTCACCATATTCAAATTGTATTATGGTATAATAGATGTAAACAATTTCAATATTTTTGTACTTCTCCATTACTAAATTTTAGGTAACTTCGACACTAAGAAAATAAATCAAAAGACTATTAATTAATGACACATATTTCATATACATTGGTAATAATTAAAATTATATAACGATGCTCGATAGTATATTTATTCAGCATATTCACATTGTATTATGGTATAATAGATGTAAACAATTTCAATATTTTTCTTCTTCTCCATCACCAAATTTTAGGTTTCTTCATCACTAAGAAACTAAGTTAAAAGACTATTAATTAATAACACATATTTCTTATACGTTTCTAATAATAAAAATTATATAATGAGGCTCGATAGTATATTTATTCACCATATTCATATTGTATTATGCTATAATAGGTGTAAACAATTTCAATATTTTTCTTCTTCCTCATCACCAAATTTTAGGTTACTTATTCACTAAGAAACTAAGTTAAAACACTATTAATTAGTGACCTCTATTTCATATGCATTGGTAATAATTAAAAATATATAACAACGCTAGTTAATATATTTATTCAGCATATTCACATTGTTTTATGGTATAATAGATGTAAACAATTTCAATATTTTTCTTCTTCTCCATCACCAAATTTTAGGTAACTTCTTCACTAAGAAACTAAATCAAAAGACTATTAATTAATGACACATATTTCATATACGTTGGTAATAATTAAAATTATATAGCGATACTCGATAGTGTATTTATTCAGAATATTCACATTGTATTTTGGGATAATAGATGTAAACAATTTCAATATTTTTCTTCTTCTCTATCACCAAATTTTAGGTTTCTTCATCACTAAGAAACTAAGTTAAAAGACTATTAATTAATGACACATATTTCATTTACATTGGTAATAATTAAAATTATATAATAAGGCTCGATAGTAACTTTATTCACCATTTTCATATTGTATTATGTTATAATAGATGTAAACAATTTCAATATGTTTCTTCTTCTCCATCACCAAATTTTAGGTAACTTCTTCACTAAGTAATAAATCAAAAGACTATTAATTAATGACACATACTTCATATGCATTGGTAATAATTAAAATTATATAACGACGCTCGACAGTATATTTATTCAGCATATTCACATTGTATTATGGTATAATAGATGTAAACAATTTCAATATTTTTGTACTTCTCCATTACTAAATTTTAGGTAACTTCTTCACTAAGAAACTAAATGAAAAGACTATTAATTAATGACATATATTTCATATACATTGGAAATAATTAAAATTATATAACGATGCTCGATAGTATATTTATTCAGCATATTCACATTGTATTATGGTATAATATATGTAAACAATTTCAATATTTTTCTTCTTTTCCATCACCAAATTTTAGGTTTCTTCATCACTAAGAAACTAAGTTAAAAGACTAATAATTAATTAATGACACATATTTCATATACGTTGCTAATATTTAAAATTATATAATGAGGCTCGATAGTATATTTATTCACCATATTCATATTTTATTATGGTATAATAGATGTAAACAATTTCAATATTTTTCTTCTTTTCCATCACCAAATTTTAGGTTCCTTCATCACTAAGAAACTAAGTTAAAAGACTATTAATTAATTAATGACACATATTTCATATACGTTTCTAATATTTAAAATTATATAATGAGGCTCGATAGTATATTTATTCACTATATTCATATCGTATTATGGTATAATAGATGTAAACAATTTCAATATTTTTCTTCTTCTCCATCACCAAATTTTAGGTTACTTCATCACTAAGTAACTAAGTTAAAAGACTATTAATTAATGACATCTATTTCATATGCATTGGTAATAATTAAAAATATATAACAACGCTCGTTAATATATTTATTCAACATATTCACATTGTATTATGGTATAATAGATGTAAACAATTTCAATATTTTTCTTCTTCTCCATCACCAAATTTTAGGTAACTTCTTCACTAAGAAACTAAATCAAAAGACTATTAATTAATGACACATATTTCATATACGTTGGTAATAATTAAAATTATATAGCGATGCTCGATAGTGTATTTATTCAGAATATTCACATTGTATTTTGGATAATAGATGTAAACAATTTCAATATTTTTCTTCTTCTCTATCACCAAATTTTAGGTTTCTTCATCACTAAGAAACTAAGTTAAAAGACTATTAATTAATGACACATATTTCATTTACATTGGTAATAATTAAAATTATATAATAAGGCTCGATAGTAACTTTATTCACCATTTTCATATTGTATTATGTTATAATAGATGTAAACAATTTCAATATGTTTCTTCTTCTCCATCACCAAATTTTAGGTAACTTCTTCACTAAGTAATAAATCAAAAGACTATTAATTAATGACACATACTTCATATGCATTGGTAATAATTAAAATTATATAACGACGCTCGACAGTATATTTATTCAGCATATTCACATTGTATTATGGTATAATAGATGTAAACAATTTCAATATTTTTGTACTTCTCCATTACTAAATTTTAGGTAACTTCTTCACTAAGAAACTAAATGAAAAGACTATTAATTAATGACATATATTTCATATACATTGGAAATAATTAAAATTATATAACGATGCTCGATAGTATATTTATTCAGCATATTCACATTGTATTATGGTATAATATATGTAAACAATTTCAATATTTTTCTTCTTTTCCATCACCAAATTTTAGGTTTCTTCATCACTAAGAAACTAAGTTAAAAGACTAATAATTAATTAATGACACATATTTCATATACGTTGCTAATATTTAAAATTATATAATGAGGCTCGATAGTATATTTATTCACCATATTCATATTTTATTATGGTATAATAGATGTAAACAATTTCAATATTTTTCTTCTTTTCCATCACCAAATTTTAGGTTCCTTCATCACTAAGAAAACTAAGTTAAAAGACTATTAATTAATTAATGACACATATTTCATATACGTTTCTAATATTTAAAATTATATAATGAGGCTCGATAGTATATTTATTCACTATATTCATATCGTATTATGGTATAATAGATGTAAACAATTTCAATATTTTTCTTCTTCTCCATCACCAAATTTTAGGTTACTTCATCACTAAGTAACTAAGTTAAAAGACTATTAATTAATGACATCTATTTCATATGCATTGGTAATAATTAAAAATATATAACAACGCTCGTTAATATATTTATTCAACATATTCACATTGTATTATGGTATAATAGATGTAAACAATTTCAATATTTTTCTTCTTCTCCATCACCAAATTTTAGGTAACTTCTTCACTAAGAAACTAAATCAAAAGACTATTAATTAATGACACATATTTCATATACGTTGGTAATAATTAAAATTATATAGCGATGCTCGATAGTGTATTTATTCAGAATATTCACATTGTATTTTGGGATAATAGATGTAAACAATTTCAATATTTTTCTTCTTCTCTATCACCAAATTTTAGGTTTCTTCATCACTAAGAAACTAAGTTAAAAGACTATTAATTAATGACACATATTTCATTTACATTGGTAATAATTAAAATTATATAATAAGGCTCGATAGTAACTTTATTCACCATTTTCATATTGTATTATGTTATAATAGATGTAAACAATTTCAATATGTTTCTTCTTCTCCATCACCAAATTTTAGGTAACTTCTTCACTAAGTAATAAATCAAAAGACTATTAATTAATGACACATACTTCATATGCATTGGTAATAATTAAAATTATATAACGACGCTCGACAGTATATTTATTCAGCATATTCACATTGTATTATGGTATAATAGATGTAAACAATTTCAATATTTTTGTACTTCTCCATTACTAAATTTTAGGTAACTTCTTCACTAAGAAACTAAATGAAAAGACTATTAATTAATGACATATATTTCATATACATTGGAAATAATTAAAATTATATAACGATGCTCGATAGTATATTTATTCAGCATATTCACATTGTATTATGGTATAATATATGTAAACAATTTCAATATTTTTCTTCTTTTCCATCACCAAATTTTAGGTTTCTTCATCACTAAGAAACTAAGTTAAAAGACTAATAATTAATTAATGACACATATTTCATATACGTTGCTAATATTTAAAATTATATAATGAGGCTCGATAGTATATTTATTCACCATATTCATATTTTATTATGGTATAATAGATGTAAACAATTTCAATATTTTTCTTCTTTTCCATCACCAAATTTTAGGTTCCTTCATCACTAAGAAACTAAGTTAAAAGACTATTAATTAATTAATGACACATATTTCATATACGTTTCTAATATTTAAAATTATATAATGAGGCTCGATAGTATATTTATTCACTATATTCATATCGTATTATGGTATAATAGATGTAAACAATTTCAATATTTTTCTTCTTCTCCATCACCAAATTTTAGGTTACTTCATCACTAAGTAACTAAGTTAAAAGACTATTAATTAATGACATCTATTTCATATGCATTGGTAATAATTAAAAATATATAACAACGCTCGTTAATATATTTATTCAACATATTCACATTGTATTATGGTATAATAGATGTAAACAATTTCAATATTTTTCTTCTTCTCCATCACCAAATTTTAGGTAACTTCTTCACTAAGAAACTAAATCAAAAGACTATTAATTAATGACACATATTTCATATACGTTGGTAATAATTAAAATTATATAGCGATGCTCGATAGTGTATTTATTCAGAATATTCACATTGTATTTTGGGATAATAGATGTAAACAATTTCAATATTTTTCTTCTTCTCTATCACCAAATTTTAGGTTTCTTCATCACTAAGAAACTAAGTTAAAAGACTATTAATTAATGACACATATTTCATATACATTGGTAATAATTAAAATTATATAATAAGGCTCGATAGTAATTTTATTCACCATTTTCATATTGTATTATGTTATAATAGTTGTAAACAATTTCAATATGTTTCTTCTTCTCCATCACTAAATTTTAGGTAACTTCTTCACTAAGTAACTAAATCAAAAGACTATTAATTAATGACACATACTTCATATGCATTGGTAATAATTAAAATTATATAACGACGCTCGACAGTATATTTATTCACCATATTCACATTGTATTATGGTATAATAGATGTAAACAATTTCAATATTTTTGTACTTCTCCATTACTAAATTTTAGGTAACTTCGTCACTGAGAAAATAAATCAAAAGACTATTAATTAATGACATATATTTCATATACATTGGTAATAATTAAACTTATATAACGATGCTCAATAGTATATTTATTCAGCATATTCACATTGTATTATGGTATAATAGATGTAAACAATTTCAATATTTTTCTTCTTTTCCATCACCAAATTTTAGGTTTCTTCATCACTAAGAAACTAAGTTAAAAGACTATTAATTAATTAATGACACATATTTCATATACGTTGCTAATATTTAAAATTATATAATGAGGCTCGATAGTATATTTATTCACTATATTCATATTGTATTATGGTATAATAGATGTAAACAATTTCAATATTTTTCTTCTTCTCCATCACCAAATTTTAGGTTACTTCATCACTAAGAAACTAAGTTAAAAGACTATTAATTAATGACCTCTATTTCATATGCTTTGGTAATAATTAAAAATATATAACAATGCTCGTTAATATATTTATTCAGCATATTCAAATTGTATTATGGTATAATAGATGTAAACAATTTCAATATTTTTCTTCTTCTCCATCACCAAATTTTAGGTAACTTCTTCACTAAGAAACTAAATCAAAAGACTATTAATTAATGACACATATTTCATATACGTTGGTAATAATTAAAATTATATAGCGATGCTCGATAGTGTATTTATTCAGAATATTCACATTGTATTTTGGGATAATAGATGTAAACAATTTCAATATTTTTCTTCTTCTCTATCACCAAATTTTAGGTTTCTTCATCACTAAGAAACTAAGTTAAAAGACTATTAATTAATGACACATATTTCATATACATTGGTAATAATTAAAATTATATAATAAGGCTCGATAGTAATTTTATTCACCATTTTCATATTGTATTATGTTATAATAGTTGTAAACAATTTCAATATGTTTCTTCTTCTCCATCACTAAATTTTAGGTAACTTTTTCACTAAGTAACTAAATCAAAAGACTATTAATTAATGACACATACTTCATATGCATTGGTAATAATTAAAATTATATAACGATGCTCGACAGTATATTTATTCACCATATTCACATTGTATTATGGTATAATAGATGTAAACAATTTCAATATTTTTGTACTTCTCCATTTCTAAATTTTAGGTAACTTCGTCACTAAGAAAATAAATCAAAAGACTATTAATTAATGACACATATTTCATATACATTGGTAATAATTAAACTTTTATAACGATGCTCGATAGTATATTTATTCAGCATATTCACATTGTATTATGGTATAATAGATGTAAACAATTTCAATATTTTTCTTCTTTTCCATCACCAAATTTTATGTTTCTTCATCACTAAGAAACTAAGTTAAAAGACTATTAATTAATTAATGACACATATTTCATATACGTTGCTAATATTTAAAATTATATAATAAGGCTCGATAGTATATTTATTCACTATATTC
>CATIWC010000136.1:20000-22500 GCA_948472305.1 Vicia faba
GGCGCGTTTGCCTCCGCTCCCGTCGGAAAAACCGCACGGGGGCCCGTTCGGGCCGGAAATTCAAAATTGTCGAAACGCTACGAAACTTTGCAGATCCCTTCTATGTGTTATTTGGGACTTCCATGCAAAAATTCATCGGGAGATTATTCCCCTAAGGCGCGTTTGCCTCCGCTCCCGTTCATGGAGAAACCGCACACGCACGCGTTCCGGTCGGAAATTGAAAGTAGACCGAGGGCTTGTCGAAACGCTACGAAACTCCTTGGACACTCTCAATGTGTTATTTGGGAAGTGCATGCAAAAATCCATCGGGAGATTATTCCCCTAAGGCGCGTTTGCCTCCGCTCCCGTCGGAAAAACCGCACGGGGGCCCGTTCGGGCCGGAAATTCAAAATTGTCGAAACGCTACGAAACTTTGCAGATCCCTTCTATGTGTTATTTGGGACTTCCATGCAAAAATTCATCGGGAGATTATTCCCCTAAGGCGCGTTTGCCTCCGCTCCCGTTCATGGAGAAACCGCACACGCACGCGTTCCGGTCGGAAATTGAAAGTAGACCGAGGGCTTGTCGAAACGCTACGAAACTCCTTGGACACTCTCAATGTGTTATTTGGGAAGTGCATGCAAAAATCCATCGGGAGATTATTCCCCTAAGGCGCGTTTGCCTCCGCTCCCGTCGGAAAAACCGCACGGGGGCCCGTTCGGGCCGGAAATTCAAAATTGTCGAAACGCTACGAAACTTTGCAGATCCCTTCTATGTGTTATTTGGGACTTCCATGCAAAAATTCATCGGGAGATTATTCCCCTAAGGCGCGTTTGCCTCCGCTCCCGTTCATGGAGAAACCGCACACGCACGCGTTCCGGTCGGAAATTGAAAGTAGACCGAGGGCTTGTCGAAACGCTACGAAACTCCTTGGACACTCTCAATGTGTTATTTGGGAAGTGCATGCAAAAATCCATCGGGAGATTATTCCCCTAAGGCGCGTTTGCCTCCGCTCCCGTCGGAAAAACCGCACGGGGGCCCGTTCGGGCCGGAAATTCAAAATTGTCGAAACGCTACGAAACTTTGCAGATCCCTTCTATGTGTTATTTGGGACTTCCATGCAAAAATTCATCGGGAGATTATTCCCCTAAGGCGCGTTTGCCTCCGCTCCCGTTCATGGAGAAACCGCACACGCACGCGTTCCGGTCGGAAATTGAAAGTAGACCGAGGGCTTGTCGAAACGCTACGAAACTCCTTGGACACTCTCAATGTGTTATTTGGGAAGTGCATGCAAAAATCCATCGGGAGATTATTCCCCTAAGGCGCGTTTGCCTCCGCTCCCGTCGGAAAAACCGCACGGGGGCCCGACACGCGAAAAGCCGAAATATATCGAGGGATCGCCCGAATGGCATGAAACTTGGCATGCCATCTCAATTTGGTGGCAGATTAATGCATGAAAAATTCCAGACCGGAACTCATTCCGTAGCCCGACGTTTGTTTGCTTCCGCCCCTTGAAAAAAACTCAATTACACGCGTTTCGGACGAAAATTCAAAATAAATCGAGACGTTATCGAAACGCTACGAAACTTTGCAGATCCCTTCTATGTGTTATTTGAGATGTCCATGCAAAAAATCATCGGGAAATTCCATTCCTAAGGCGCGTTTGCCTCCGCTCCCGTTCTTGAAAATCCGGCGCTTAGAAAATTCATAATTAATTCATCCGAAGTCGAAAAATTCTAATTTTTGGTGGGAGGGGTTCTTATATTGTGTTTAAAGAGCATGCAAAAAATCAAGAAAAAATTCGAAGTCTAAGTCATCAAACTAGAAATTTATGTCTACAGGGAAAAAGGGACCAATTTGGTGGCAAAGTGAGGATTTCAGTTCAAACATATATAGGGGGAGGCCCTTGCCTGGTCCGCCTGGGGCCTTGCCACGCCCAGGCCAGGCCACGCCCAGGCCAGGCCACATGCTGCCTAGACGGAACATGCCCATGGGTGTTCCAAACGATTCCAATGGCAAATCCATCAACCCCCCGCACAAAATCCAATCCAAATATCGAATTTTCATCATCGAATCGAGCGTTCTTGATAAAAAAAATTCAAAATTTGGCTGGATTTTGCGTGCCCGTGCCGGCCACACGGAAGGTCCGTGGCATGCCACGGATGGTCCCGTCGACGGAATCGAAGTTGCGATCGAAGTTTTGCCGCACAACCCAATAAAATATTGGCATTCCAACCATCGAATCGTTCTTTGGGCGAAGAAAAAAATTTGCTAAAATTTTGCGGTGCCCGTGCCCGGCCGAGTGGCTCGTCCGGACCTGGTCACGGACGTTCGGGCGGCGGGGCATGGGAGTTGCGATCGAAGTTTTGCCGCAAAATCATGTCAAATTTTGGCGTTCCCGTCATCGAATCGTCCGTTGGTCGAAGATCAAAATTTTATCGGGGTGCGCGGTGCGACGGTCGTGGTCACGGACGGCGCAATCCGACGTGATTTTTGCCTTGGGCAAAAGCAACGCGGCGCG
>CATIWC010000136.1:32500-37500 GCA_948472305.1 Vicia faba
TCCTTGGACACTCTCAATGTGTTATTTGGGAAGTGCATGCAAAAATCCATCGGGAGATTATTCCCCTAAGGCGCGTTTGCCTCCGCTCCCGTCGGAAAAACCGCACGGGGGCCCGTTCGGGCCGGAAATTCAAAATTGTCGAAACGCTACGAAACTTTGCAGATCCCTTCTATGTGTTATTTGGGACTTCCATGCAAAAATTCATCGGGAGATTATTCCCCTAAGGCGCGTTTGCCTCCGCTCCCGTTCATGGAGAAACCGCACACGCACGCGTTCCGGTCGGAAATTGAAAGTAGACCGAGGGCTTGTCGAAACGCTACGAAACTCCTTGGACACTCTCAATGTGTTATTTGGGAAGTGCATGCAAAAATCCATCGGGAGATTATTCCCCTAAGGCGCGTTTGCCTCCGCTCCCGTCGGAAAAACCGCACGGGGGCCCGTTCGGGCCGGAAATTCAAAATTGTCGAAACGCTACGAAACTTTGCAGATCCCTTCTATGTGTTATTTGGGACTTCCATGCAAAAATTCATCGGGAGATTATTCCCCTAAGGCGCGTTTGCCTCCGCTCCCGTTCATGGAGAAACCGCACACGCACGCGTTCCGGTCGGAAATTGAAAGTAGACCGAGGGCTTGTCGAAACGCTACGAAACTCCTTGGACACTCTCAATGTGTTATTTGGGAAGTGCATGCAAAAATCCATCGGGAGATTATTCCCCTAAGGCGCGTTTGCCTCCGCTCCCGTCGGAAACGGGGGCCCGTTCGGGCCGGAAATTCAAAATTGTCGAAACGCTACGAAACTTTGCAGATCCCTTCTATGTGTTATTTGGGACTTCCATGCAAAAATTCATCGGGAGATTATTCCCCTAAGGCGCGTTTGCCTCCGCTCCCGTTCATGGAGAAACCGCACACGCACGCGTTCCGGTCGGAAATTGAAAGTAGACCGAGGGCTTGTCGAAACGCTACGAAACTCCTTGGACACTCTCAATGTGTTATTTGGGAAGTGCATGCAAAAATCCATCGGGAGATTATTCCCCTAAGGCGCGTTTGCCTCCGCTCCCGTCGGAAAAACCGCACGGGGGCCCGTTCGGGCCGGAAATTCAAAATTGTCGAAACGCTACGAAACTTTGCAGATCCCTTCTATGTGTTATTTGGGACTTCCATGCAAAAATTCATCGGGAGATTATTCCCCTAAGGCGCGTTTGCCTCCGCTCCCGTTCATGGAGAAACCGCACACGCACGCGTTCCGGTCGGAAATTGAAAGTAGACCGAGGGCTTGTCGAAACGCTACGAAACTCCTTGGACACTCTCAATGTGTTATTTGGGAAGTGCATGCAAAAATCCATCGGGAGATTATTCCCCTAAGGCGCGTTTGCCTCCGCTCCCGTCGGAAAAACCGCACGGGGGCCCGTTCGGGCCGGAAATTCAAAATTGTCGAAACGCTACGAAACTTTGCAGATCCCTTCTATGTGTTATTTGGACTTCCATGCAAAAATTCATCGGGAGATTATTCCCCTAAGGCGCGTTTGCCTCCGCTCCCGTTCATGGAGAAACCGCACACGCACGCGTTCCGGTCGGAAATTGAAAGTAGACCGAGGGCTTGTCGAAACGCTACGAAACTCCTTGGACACTCTCAATGTGTTATTTGGGAAGTGCATGCAAAAATCCATCGGGAGATTATTCCCCTAAGGCGCGTTTGCCTCCGCTCCCGTCGGAAAAAACCGCACGGGGGCCCGTTCGGGCCGGAAATTCAAAATTGTCGAAACGCTACGAAACTTTGCAGATCCCTTCTATGTGTTATTTGGGACTTCCATGCAAAAATTCATCGGGAGATTATTCCCCTAAGGCGCGTTTGCCTCCGCTCCCGTTCATGGAGAAACCGCACACGCACGCGTTCCGGTCGGAAATTGAAAGTAGACCGAGGGCTTGTCGAAACGCTACGAAACTCCTTGGACACTCTCAATGTGTTATTTGGGAAGTGCATGCAAAAATCCATCGGGAGATTATTCCCCTAAGGCGCGTTTGCCTCCGCTCCCGTCGGAAAAACCGCACGGGGGCCCGTTCGGGCCGGAAATTCAAAATTGTCGAAACGCTACGAAACTTTGCAGATCCCTTCTATGTGTTATTTGGGACTTCCATGCAAAAATTCATCGGGAGATTATTCCCCTAAGGCGCGTTTGCCTCCGCTCCCGTTCATGGAGAAACCGCACACGCACGCGTTCCGGTCGGAAATTGAAAGTAGACCGAGGGCTTGTCGAAACGCTACGAAACTCCTTGGACACTCTCAATGTGTTATTTGGGAAGTGCATGCAAAAATCCATCGGGAGATTATTCCCCTAAGGCGCGTTTGCCTCCGCTCCCGTCGGAAAAACCGCACGGGGGCCCGTTCGGGCCGGAAATTCAAAATTGTCGAAACGCTACGAAACTTTGCAGATCCCTTCTATGTGTTATTTGGGACTTCCATGCAAAAATTCATCGGGAGATTATTCCCCTAAGGCGCGTTTGCCTCCGCTCCCGTTCATGGAGAAACCGCACACGCACGCGTTCCGGTCGGAAATTGAAAGTAGACCGAGGGCTTGTCGAAACGCTACGAAACTCCTTGGACACTCTCAATGTGTTATTTGGGAAGTGCATGCAAAAATCCATCGGGAGATTATTCCCCTAAGGCGCGTTTGCCTCCGCTCCCGTCGGAAAAACCGCACGGGGGCCCGTTCGGGCCGGAAATTCAAAATTGTCGAAACGCTACGAAACTTTGCAGATCCCTTCTATGTGTTATTTGGGACTTCCATGCAAAAATTCATCGGGAGATTATTCCCCTAAGGCGCGTTTGCCTCCGCTCCCGTTCATGGAGAAACCGCACACGCACGCGTTCCGGTCGGAAATTGAAAGTAGACCGAGGGCTTGTCGAAACGCTACGAAACTCCTTGGACACTCTCAATGTGTTATTTGGGAAGTGCATGCAAAAATCCATCGGGAGATTATTCCCCTAAGGCGCGTTTGCCTCCGCTCCCGTCGGAAAAACCGCACGGGGGCCCGTTCGGGCCGGAAATTCAAAATTGTCGAAACGCTACGAAACTTTGCAGATCCCTTCTATGTGTTATTTGGGACTTCCATGCAAAAATTCATCGGGAGATTATTCCCCTAAGGCGCGTTTGCCTCCGCTCCCGTTCATGGAGAAACCGCACACGCACGCGTTCCGGTCGGAAATTGAAAGTAGACCGAGGGCTTGTCGAAACGCTACGAAACTCCTTGGACACTCTCAATGTGTTATTTGGGAAGTGCATGCAAAAATCCATCGGGAGATTATTCCCCTAAGGCGCGTTTGCCTCCGCTCCCGTCGGAAAAAACCGCACGGGGGCCCGTTCGGGCCGGAAATTCAAAATTGTCGAAACGCTACGAAACTTTGCAGATCCCTTCTATGTGTTATTTGGGACTTCCATGCAAAAATTCATCGGGAGATTATTCCCCTAAGGCGCGTTTGCCTCCGCTCCCGTTCATGGAGAAACCGCACACGCACGCGTTCCGGTCGGAAATTGAAAGTAGACCGAGGGCTTGTCGAAACGCTACGAAACTCCTTGGACACTCTCAATGTGTTATTTGGGAAGTGCATGCAAAAATCCATCGGGAGATTATTCCCCTAAGGCGCGTTTGCCTCCGCTCCCGTCGGAAAAACCGCACGGGGGCCCGTTCGGGCCGGAAATTCAAAATTGTCGAAACGCTACGAAACTTTGCAGATCCCTTCTATGTGTTATTTGGGACTTCCATGCAAAAATTCATCGGGAGATTATTCCCCTAAGGCGCGTTTGCCTCCGCTCCCGTTCATGGAGAAACCGCACACGCACGCGTTCCGGTCGGAAATTGAAAGTAGACCGAGGGCTTGTCGAAACGCTACGAAACTCCTTGGACACTCTCAATGTGTTATTTGGGAAGTGCATGCAAAAATCCA
Source organism: Vicia faba (assembly GCA_948472305.1). NCBI lineage: Eukaryota > Viridiplantae > Streptophyta > Magnoliopsida > Fabales > Fabaceae > Vicia > Vicia faba. The sequence goes on from CATIWC010000136.1 coordinate 36,444, forward strand.
TCGGGAGATTATTCCCCTAAGGCGCGTTTGCCTCCGCTCCCGTCGGAAAAACCGCACGGGGGCCCGTTCGGGCCGGAAATTCAAAATTGTCGAAACGCTACGAAACTTTGCAGATCCCTTCTATGTGTTATTTGGGACTTCCATGCAAAAATTCATCGGGAGATTATTCCCCTAAGGCGCGTTTGCCTCCGCTCCCGTTCATGGAGAAACCGCACACGCACGCGTTCCGGTCGGAAATTGAAAGTAGACCGAGGGCTTGTCGAAACGCTACGAAACTCCTTGGACACTCTCAATGTGTTATTTGGGAAGTGCATGCAAAAATCCATCGGGAGATTATTCCCCTAAGGCGCGTTTGCCTCCGCTCCCGTCGGAAAAACCGCACGGGGGCCCGACACGCGAAAAGCCGAAATATATCGAGGGATCGCCCGAATGGCATGAAACTTGGCATGCCATCTCAATTTGGTGGCAGATTAATGCATGAAAAAATTCCAGACCGGAACTCATTCCGTAGCCCGACGTTTGTTTGCTTCCGCCCCTTGAAAAAAACTCAATTACACGCGTTTCGGACGAAAATTCAAAATAAATCGAGACGTTATCGAAACGCTACGAAACTTTGCAGATCCCTTCTATGTGTTATTTGAGATGTCCATGCAAAAAATCATCGGGAAATTCCATTCCTAAGGCGCGTTTGCCTCCGCTCCCGTTCTTGAAAATCCGGCGCTTAGAAAATTCATAATTAATTCATCCGAAGTCGAAAAATTCTAATTTTTGGTGGGAGGGGTTCTTATATTGTGTTTAAAGAGCATGCAAAAAATCAAGAAAAAATTCGAAGTCTAAGTCATCAAACTAGAAATTTATGTCTACAGGGAAAAAGGGACCAATTTGGTGGCAAAGTGAGGATTTCAGTTCAAACATATATAGGGGGAGGCCCTTGCCTGGTCCGCCTGGGGCCTTGCCACGCCCAGGCCAGGCCACGCCCAGGCCAGGCCACATGCTGCCTAGACGGAACATGCCCATGGGTGTTCCAAACGATTCCAATGGCAAATCCATCAACCCC
>CATIWC010000137.1:2500-5000 GCA_948472305.1 Vicia faba
TTCGATATTTGGATTGGGATTTTGTGCGGGGGGTTGATGGATTTGCCATTGGAATCGTTTGGAACACCCATGGGCATGTTCCGTCTAGGCAGCATGTGGCCTGGCCTGGGCGTGGCCTGGCCTGGGCGTGGCAAGGCCCCAGGCGGACCAGGCAAGGGCCTCCCCCTATATATGTTTGAACTGAAATCCTCACTTTGCCACCAAATTGGTCCCTTTTTCCCTGTAGACATAAATTTCTAGTTTGATGACTTAGACTTCGAATTTTTCTTGATTTTTTGCATGCTCTTTAAACACAATATAAGAACCCCTCCCACCAAAAATTAGAATTTTTCGACTTCGGATGAATTAATTATGAATTTTCTAAGCGCCGGATTTTCAAGAACGGGAGCGGAGGCAAACGCGCCTTAGGAATGGAATTTCCCGATGATTTTTTGCATGGACATCTCAAATAACACATAGAAGGGATCTGCAAAGTTTCGTAGCGTTTCGATAACGTCTCGATTTATTTTGAATTTTCGTCCGAAACGCGTGTAATTGAGTTTTTTTCAAGGGGCGGAAGCAAACAAACGTCGGGCTACGGAATGAGTTCCGGTCTGGAATTTTTCATGCATTAATCTGCCACCAAATTGAGATGCATGCCAAGTTTCATGCCATTCGGGCGATCCCTCGATATATTTCGGCTTTTCGCGTGTCGGGCCCCCGTGCGGTTTTTCCGACGGGAGCGGAGGCAAACGCGCCTTAGGGGAATAATCTCCCGATGGATTTTTGCATGCACTTCCCAAATAACACATTGAGAGTGTCCAAGGAGTTTCGTAGCGTTTCGACAAGCCCTCGGTCTACTTTCAATTTCCGACCGGAACGCGTGCGTGTGCGGTTTCTCCATGAACGGGAGCGGAGGCAAACGCGCCTTAGGGGAATAATCTCCCGATGAATTTTTGCATGGAAGTCCCAAATAACACATAGAAGGGATCTGCAAAGTTTCGTAGCGTTTCGACAATTTTGAATTTCCGGCCCGAACGGGCCCCCGTGCGGTTTTTCCGACGGGAGCGGAGGCAAACGCGCCTTAGGGGAATAATCTCCCGATGGATTTTTGCATGCACTTCCCAAATAACACATTGAGAGTGTCCAAGGAGTTTCGTAGCGTTTCGACAAGCCCTCGGTCTACTTTCAATTTCCGACCGGAACGCGTGCGTGTGCGGTTTCTCCATGAACGGGAGCGGAGGCAAACGCGCCTTAGGGGAATAATCTCCCGATGAATTTTTGCATGGAAGTCCCAAATAACACATAGAAGGGATCTGCAAAGTTTCGTAGCGTTTCGACAATTTTGAATTTCCGGCCCGAACGGGCCCCCGTGCGGTTTTTCCGACGGGAGCGGAGGCAAACGCGCCTTAGGGGAATAATCTCCCGATGGATTTTTGCATGCACTTCCCAAATAACACATTGAGAGTGTCCAAGGAGTTTCGTAGCGTTTCGACAAGCCCTCGGTCTACTTTCAATTTCCGACCGGAACGCGTGCGTGTGCGGTTTCTCCATGAACGGGAGCGGAGGCAAACGCGCCTTAGGGGAATAATCTCCCGATGAATTTTTGCATGGAAGTCCCAAATAACACATAGAAGGGATCTGCAAAGTTTCGTAGCGTTTCGACAATTTTGAATTTCCGGCCCGAACGGGCCCCCGTGCGGTTTTTCCGACGGGAGCGGAGGCAAACGCGCCTTAGGGGAATAATCTCCCGATGGATTTTTGCATGCACTTCCCAAATAACACATTGAGAGTGTCCAAGGAGTTTCGTAGCGTTTCGACAAGCCCTCGGTCTACTTTCAATTTCCGACCGGAACGCGTGCGTGTGCGGTTTCTCCATGAACGGGAGCGGAGGCAAACGCGCCTTAGGGGAATAATCTCCCGATGAATTTTTGCATGGAAGTCCCAAATAACACATAGAAGGGATCTGCAAAGTTTCGTAGCGTTTCGACAATTTTGAATTTCCGGCCCGAACGGGCCCCCGTGCGGTTTTTCCGACGGGAGCGGAGGCAAACGCGCCTTAGGGGAATAATCTCCCGATGGATTTTTGCATGCACTTCCCAAATAACACATTGAGAGTGTCCAAGGAGTTTCGTAGCGTTTCGACAAGCCCTCGGTCTACTTTCAATTTCCGACCGGAAACGCGTGCGTGTGCGGTTTCTCCATGAACGGGGAGCGGAGGCAAACGCGCCTTAGGGGAATAATCTCCCGATGAATTTTTGCATGGAAGTCCCAAATAACACATAGAAGGGATCTGCAAAGTTTCGTAGCGTTTCGACAATTTTGAATTTCCGGCCCGAACGGGCCCCCGTGCGGTTTTTCCGACGGAGCGGAGGCAAACGCGCCTTAGGGGAATAATCTCCCGATGGATTTTTTGCATGCACTTCCCAAATAACACATTGAGAGTGTCCAAGGAGTTTCGTAGCGTTTCGACAAGCCCTCGGTCTACTTTCAATTTCCGACCGGAACGCGGTGCGTGTGC
>CATIWC010000137.1:15000-17500 GCA_948472305.1 Vicia faba
GCAAAATCCAGCCAAATTTTGAATTTTTTTTATCAAGAACGCTCGATTCGATGATGAAAATTCGATATTTGGATTGGATTTTGTGCGGGGGGTTGATGGATTTGCCATTGGAATCGTTTGGAACACCCATGGGCATGTTCCGTCTAGGCAGCATGTGGCCTGGCCTGGGCGTGGCCTGGCCTGGGCGTGGCAAGGCCCCAGGCGGACCAGGCAAGGGCCTCCCCCTATATATGTTTGAACTGAAATCCTCACTTTGCCACCAAATTGGTCCCTTTTTCCCTGTAGACATAAATTTCTAGTTTGATGACTTAGACTTCGAATTTTTTCTTGATTTTTTGCATGCTCTTTAAACACAATATAAGAACCCCTCCCACCAAAAATTAGAATTTTTCGACTTCGGATGAATTAATTATGAATTTTCTAAGCGCCGGATTTTCAAGAACGGGAGCGGAGGCAAACGCGCCTTAGGAATGGAATTTCCCGATGATTTTTTGCATGGACATCTCAAATAACACATAGAAGGGATCTGCAAAGTTTCGTAGCGTTTCGATAACGTCTCGATTTATTTTGAATTTTCGTCCGAAACGCGTGTAATTGAGTTTTTTTCAAGGGGCGGAAGCAAACAAACGTCGGGCTACGGAATGAGTTCCGGTCTGGAATTTTTCATGCATTAATCTGCCACCAAATTGAGATGGCATGCCAAGTTTCATGCCATTCGGGCGATCCCTCGATATATTTCGGCTTTTCGCGTGTCGGGCCCCCGTGCGGTTTTTCCGACGGGAGCGGAGGCAAACGCGCCTTAGGGGAATAATCTCCCGATGGATTTTTGCATGCACTTCCCAAATAACACATTGAGAGTGTCCAAGGAGTTTCGTAGCGTTTCGACAAGCCCTCGGTCTACTTTCAATTTCCGACCGGAACGCGTGCGTGTGCGGTTTCTCCATGAACGGGAGCGGAGGCAAACGCGCCTTAGGGGAATAATCTCCCGATGAATTTTTGCATGGAAGTCCCAAATAACACATAGAAGGGATCTGCAAAGTTTCGTAGCGTTTCGACAATTTTGAATTTCCGGCCCGAACGGGCCCCCGTGCGGTTTTTCCGACGGGAGCGGAGGCAAACGCGCCTTAGGGGAATAATCTCCCGATGGATTTTTGCATGCACTTCCCAAATAACACATTGAGAGTGTCCAAGGAGTTTCGTAGCGTTTCGACAAGCCCTCGGTCTACTTTCAATTTCCGACCGGAACGCGTGCGTGTGCGGTTTCTCCATGAACGGGAGCGGAGGCAAACGCGCCTTAGGGGAATAATCTCCCGATGAATTTTTGCATGGAAGTCCCAAATAACACATAGAAGGGATCTGCAAAGTTTCGTAGCGTTTCGACAATTTTGAATTTCCGGCCCGAACGGGCCCCCGTGCGGTTTTTCCGACGGGAGCGGAGGCAAACGCGCCTTAGGGGAATAATCTCCCGATGGATTTTTGCATGCACTTCCCAAATAACACATTGAGAGTGTCCAAGGAGTTTCGTAGCGTTTCGACAAGCCCTCGGTCTACTTTCAATTTCCGACCGGAACGCGTGCGTGTGCGGTTTCTCCATGAACGGGAGCGGAGGCAAACGCGCCTTAGGGGAATAATCTCCCGATGAATTTTTGCATGGAAGTCCCAAATAACACATAGAAGGGATCTGCAAAGTTTCGTAGCGTTTCGACAATTTTGAATTTCCGGCCCGAACGGGCCCCCGTGCGGTTTTTCCGACGGGAGCGGAGGCAAACGCGCCTTAGGGGAATAATCTCCCGATGGATTTTTGCATGCACTTCCCAAATAACACATTGAGAGTGTCCAAGGAGTTTCGTAGCGTTTCGACAAGCCCTCGGTCTACTTTCAATTTCCGACCGGAACGCGTGCGTGTGCGGTTTCTCCATGAACGGGAGCGGAGGCAAACGCGCCTTAGGGGAATAATCTCCCGATGAATTTTTGCATGGAAGTCCCAAATAACACATAGAAGGGATCTGCAAAGTTTCGTAGCGTTTCGACAATTTTGAATTTCCGGCCCGAACGGGCCCCCGTGCGGTTTTTCCGACGGGAGCGGAGGCAAACGCGCCTTAGGGGAATAATCTCCCGATGGATTTTTGCATGCACTTCCCAAATAACACATTGAGAGTGTCCAAGGAGTTTCGTAGCGTTTCGACAAGCCCTCGGTCTACTTTCAATTTCCGACCGGAACGCGTGCGTGTGCGGTTTCTCCATGAACGGGAGCGGAGGCAAACGCGCCTTAGGGGAATAATCTCCCGATGAATTTTTGCATGGAAGTCCCAAATAACACATAGAAGGGATCTGCAAAGTTTCGTAGCGTTTCGACAATTTTGAATTTCCGGCCCGAACGGGCCCCCGTGCGGTTTTTCCGACGGGAGCGGAGGCAAACGCGCCTTAGGGGAATAATCTCCCGATGGATTTTTGCATGCACTTCCCAAATAACACATTGAGAGTGTCCAAGGAGTTTCGT
>CATIWC010000138.1:20000-22500 GCA_948472305.1 Vicia faba
TTTGGGACTTCCATGCAAAAATTCATCGGGAGATTATTCCCCTAAGGCGCGTTTGCCTCCGCTCCCGTTCATGGAGAAACCGCACACGCACGCGTTCCGGTCGGAAATTGAAAGTAGACCGAGGGCTTGTCGAAACGCTACGAAACTCCTTGGACACTCTCAATGTGTTATTTGGGAAGTGCATGCAAAAATCCATCGGGAGATTATTCCCCTAAGGCGCGTTTGCCTCCGCTCCCGTCGGAAAAACCGCACGGGGGCCCGTTCGGGCCGGAAATTCAAAATTGTCGAAACGCTACGAAACTTTGCAGATCCCTTCTATGTGTTATTTGGGACTTCCATGCAAAAATTCATCGGGAGATTATTCCCCTAAGGCGCGTTTGCCTCCGCTCCCGTTCATGGAGAAACCGCACACGCACGCGTTCCGGTCGGAAATTGAAAGTAGACCGAGGGCTTGTCGAAACGCTACGAAACTCCTTGGACACTCTCAATGTGTTATTTGGGAAGTGCATGCAAAAATCCATCGGGAGATTATTCCCCTAAGGCGCGTTTGCCTCCGCTCCCGTCGGAAAAACCGCACGGGGGCCCGTTCGGGCCGGAAATTCAAAATTGTCGAAACGCTACGAAACTTTGCAGATCCCTTCTATGTGTTATTTGGGACTTCCATGCAAAAATTCATCGGGAGATTATTCCCCTAAGGCGCGTTTGCCTCCGCTCCCGTTCATGGAGAAACCGCACACGCACGCGTTCCGGTCGGAAATTGAAAGTAGACCGAGGGCTTGTCGAAACGCTACGAAACTCCTTGGACACTCTCAATGTGTTATTTGGGAAGTGCATGCAAAAATCCATCGGGAGATTATTCCCCTAAGGCGCGTTTGCCTCCGCTCCCGTCGGAAAAACCGCACGGGGGCCCGTTCGGGCCGGAAATTCAAAATTGTCGAAACGCTACGAAACTTTGCAGATCCCTTCTATGTGTTATTTGGGACTTCCATGCAAAAATTCATCGGGAGATTATTCCCCTAAGGCGCGTTTGCCTCCGCTCCCGTTCATGGAGAAACCGCACACGCACGCGTTCCGGTCGGAAATTGAAAGTAGACCGAGGGCTTGTCGAAACGCTACGAAACTCCTTGGACACTCTCAATGTGTTATTTGGGAAGTGCATGCAAAAATCCATCGGGAGATTATTCCCCTAAGGCGCGTTTGCCTCCGCTCCCGTCGGAAAAACCGCACGGGGGCCCGTTCGGGCCGGAAATTCAAAATTGTCGAAACGCTACGAAACTTTGCAGATCCCTTCTATGTGTTATTTGGGACTTCCATGCAAAAATTCATCGGGAGATTATTCCCCTAAGGCGCGTTTGCCTCCGCTCCCGTTCATGGAGAAACCGCACACGCACGCGTTCCGGTCGGAAATTGAAAGTAGACCGAGGGCTTGTCGAAACGCTACGAAACTCCTTGGACACTCTCAATGTGTTATTTGGGAAGTGCATGCAAAAATCCATCGGGAGATTATTCCCCTAAGGCGCGTTTGCCTCCGCTCCCGTCGGAAAAACCGCACGGGGGCCCGTTCGGGCCGGAAATTCAAAATTGTCGAAACGCTACGAAACTTTGCAGATCCCTTCTATGTGTTATTTGGGACTTCCATGCAAAAATTCATCGGGAGATTATTCCCCTAAGGCGCGTTTGCCTCCGCTCCCGTTCATGGAGAAACCGCACACGCACGCGTTCCGGTCGGAAATTGAAAGTAGACCGAGGGCTTGTCGAAACGCTACGAAACTCCTTGGACACTCTCAATGTGTTATTTGGGAAGTGCATGCAAAAATCCATCGGGAGATTATTCCCCTAAGGCGCGTTTGCCTCCGCTCCCGTCGGAAAAACCGCACGGGGGCCCGTTCGGGCCGGAAATTCAAAATTGTCGAAACGCTACGAAACTTTGCAGATCCCTTCTATGTGTTATTTGGGACTTCCATGCAAAAATTCATCGGGAGATTATTCCCCTAAGGCGCGTTTGCCTCCGCTCCCGTTCATGGAGAAACCGCACACGCACGCGTTCCGGTCGGAAATTGAAAGTAGACCGAGGGCTTGTCGAAACGCTACGAAACTCCTTGGACACTCTCAATGTGTTATTTGGGAAGTGCATGCAAAAATCCATCGGGAGATTATTCCCCTAAGGCGCGTTTGCCTCCGCTCCCGTCGGAAAAACCGCACGGGGGCCCGTTCGGGCCGGAAATTCAAAATTGTCGAAACGCTACGAAACTTTGCAGATCCCTTCTATGTGTTATTTGGGACTTCCATGCAAAAATTCATCGGGAGATTATTCCCCTAAGGCGCGTTTGCCTCCGCTCCCGTTCATGGAGAAACCGCACACGCACGCGTTCCGGTCGGAAATTGAAAGTAGACCGAGGGCTTGTCGAAACGCTACGAAACTCCTTGGACACTCTCAATGTGTTATTTGGGAAGTGCATGCAAAAATCCATCGGGAGATTATTCCCCTAAGGCGCGTTTG
>CATIWC010000138.1:32500-35000 GCA_948472305.1 Vicia faba
GGGCCCGTTCGGGCCGGAAATTCAAAATTGTCGAAACGCTACGAAACTTTGCAGATCCCTTCTATGTGTTATTTGGGACTTCCATGCAAAAATTCATCGGGAGATTATTCCCCTAAGGCGCGTTTGCCTCCGCTCCCGTTCATGGAGAAACCGCACACGCACGCGTTCCGGTCGGAAATTGAAAGTAGACCGAGGGCTTGTCGAAACGCTACGAAACTCCTTGGACACTCTCAATGTGTTATTTGGGAAGTGCATGCAAAAATCCATCGGGAGATTATTCCCCTAAGGCGCGTTTGCCTCCGCTCCCGTCGGAAAAACCGCACGGGGGCCCGTTCGGGCCGGAAATTCAAAATTGTCGAAACGCTACGAAACTTTGCAGATCCCTTCTATGTGTTATTTGGGACTTCCATGCAAAAATTCATCGGGAGATTATTCCCCTAAGGCGCGTTTGCCTCCGCTCCCGTTCATGGAGAAACCGCACACGCACGCGTTCCGGTCGGAAATTGAAAGTAGACCGAGGGCTTGTCGAAACGCTACGAAACTCCTTGGACACTCTCAATGTGTTATTTGGGAAGTGCATGCAAAAATCCATCGGGAGATTATTCCCCTAAGGCGCGTTTGCCTCCGCTCCCGTCGGAAAAACCGCACGGGGGCCCGTTCGGGCCGGAAATTCAAAATTGTCGAAACGCTACGAAACTTTGCAGATCCCTTCTATGTGTTATTTGGGACTTCCATGCAAAAATTCATCGGGAGATTATTCCCCTAAGGCGCGTTTGCCTCCGCTCCCGTTCATGGAGAAACCGCACACGCACGCGTTCCGGTCGGAAATTGAAAGTAGACCGAGGGCTTGTCGAAACGCTACGAAACTCCTTGGACACTCTCAATGTGTTATTTGGGAAGTGCATGCAAAAATCCATCGGGAGATTATTCCCCTAAGGCGCGTTTGCCTCCGCTCCCGTCGGAAAAACCGCACGGGGGCCCGTTCGGGCCGGAAATTCAAAATTGTCGAAACGCTACGAAACTTTGCAGATCCCTTCTATGTGTTATTTGGGACTTCCATGCAAAAATTCATCGGGAGATTATTCCCCTAAGGCGCGTTTGCCTCCGCTCCCGTTCATGGAGAAACCGCACACGCACGCGTTCCGGTCGGAAATTGAAAGTAGACCGAGGGCTTGTCGAAACGCTACGAAACTCCTTGGACACTCTCAATGTGTTATTTGGGAAGTGCATGCAAAAATCCATCGGGAGATTATTCCCCTAAGGCGCGTTTGCCTCCGCTCCCGTCGGAAAAACCGCACGGGGGCCCGTTCGGGCCGGAAATTCAAAATTGTCGAAACGCTACGAAACTTTGCAGATCCCTTCTATGTGTTATTTGGGACTTCCATGCAAAAATTCATCGGGAGATTATTCCCCTAAGGCGCGTTTGCCTCCGCTCCCGTTCATGGAGAAACCGCACACGCACGCGTTCCGGTCGGAAATTGAAAGTAGACCGAGGGCTTGTCGAAACGCTACGAAACTCCTTGGACACTCTCAATGTGTTATTTGGGAAGTGCATGCAAAAATCCATCGGGAGATTATTCCCCTAAGGCGCGTTTGCCTCCGCTCCCGTCGGAAAAACCGCACGGGGGCCCGTTCGGGCCGGAAATTCAAAATTGTCGAAACGCTACGAAACTTTGCAGATCCCTTCTATGTGTTATTTGGGACTTCCATGCAAAAATTCATCGGGAGATTATTCCCCTAAGGCGCGTTTGCCTCCGCTCCCGTTCATGGAGAAACCGCACACGCACGCGTTCCGGTCGGAAATTGAAAGTAGACCGAGGGCTTGTCGAAACGCTACGAAACTCCTTGGACACTCTCAATGTGTTATTTGGGAAGTGCATGCAAAAATCCATCGGGAGATTATTCCCCTAAGGCGCGTTTGCCTCCGCTCCCGTCGGAAAAACCGCACGGGGGCCCGACACGCGAAAAGCCGAAATATATCGAGGGATCGCCCGAATGGCATGAAACTTGGCATGCCATCTCAATTTGGTGGCAGATTAATGCATGAAAAATTCCAGACCGGAACTCATTCCGTAGCCCGACGTTTGTTTGCTTCCGCCCCTTGAAAAAAACTCAATTACACGCGTTTCGGACGAAAATTCAAAATAAATCGAGACGTTATCGAAACGCTACGAAACTTTGCAGATCCCTTCTATGTGTTATTTGAGATGTCCATGCAAAAAATCATCGGGAAATTCCATTCCTAAGGCGCGTTTGCCTCCGCTCCCGTTCTTGAAAATCCGGCGCTTAGAAAATTCATAATTAATTCATCCGAAGTCGAAAAATTCTAATTTTTGGTGGGAGGGGTTCTTATATTGTGTTTAAAGAGCATGCAAAAAATCAAGAAAAAATTCGAAGTCTAAGTCATCAAACTAGAAATTTATGTCTACAGGGAAAAAGGGACCAATTTGGTGGCAAAGTGAGGATTTCAGTTCAAACATATATAGGGGGAGGCCCTTGC
>CATIWC010000139.1:0-28614 GCA_948472305.1 Vicia faba
AATTGTTTTCTCGCTTCTTTCACTTATTCACATATGTTGTAATTACAAGTTCAACAACCCTTTTATATAGACAAACAATGCCCAAGCTCAATTAGACAAAATGCTAAAGCCCAAAACATGATTTCGACAGACTGCAATATCTGTTGTATTCGACTCTGTCAAATACAACTTATAACTTGTACAAAAACTATTCGATATACACTACACAAGTATTTCGACATAACAAGAGTTATACATCTAACAATTACATTCCCTAACATTGAATTTTATATACTATAATTAAATAAATAACCACTCAAAGTTTTCTATTTTCTATTTTTTTTATCTAAAAAAAATTCAATTATAATTTATTTAATTATAATTTTCAATCGCAATAAGTATAAAAACATATAAATACATTTTGAAACATATAAATGCCATGATTTTATTAAATTTATTTTGATATTCTCTTACATTTAAAATGGAGAATTTGTGCTATATTTGTTATAGACTTAACACTTATGTACACAAATACATTTATATTTAGGACTAGCAGGATCTCCATAGGCCTGACAATGTCCATTACCATTATAAGTTTGAGAGCACCATTGTCGACATCCAGCAAGGAAACAATCACCTTCACGGGGTGTGGTACATATTTGGTTTGCTTGACATGTCATTGTTATAACTGGGGAAGAAAGAAAAAAAGAAGCATAATTACATTCTTATAATAAAGTTTTATCAACCCAACAAATAAACATTACCTACATACATATAAGTGATACAAAATACAATAACAAAGTTTACATACCTGAAAAAATAAAGAAAAGGACAAGAATTTGCACGAATGAAAACTTTGTCATTTTGAATAGCTTCAATTTAAATTGAGTGAATTAGATTTATTATGGCAATGCAAAACCTCGAATTTATATAAAAGCAACAAATATAAAAAATTTGATAAGTTGAAGAGAATACATATTTTTTAAGACTTTTCTATATAAACCATTTTTTAAACTTTTTAAAGTTATTAAAGTTGACCACCTATATTTAAAATATTTAAGAATATGACTTATTATTTCACTTTTTAATATTTCAAATTAAAAAATATTTAGATTAATTGATATGTATTATTAGTGTAAACAAATTTAAGTCATCGGTACTTCATAACTATTTAAATGTCTTACTTTAATAAAAATTAAAATTAAAGTCAAATATTTAAACTAAATCAACAGTTGTGATTAATTGATGGTGTAAAATTTCTTTACACCGTTAATGTATTTTAGTTAAATTCAAGAATATTTAGTAAATACTCTAGATATAAGAATAAATTCAAACACAATAAATATTTTTAACAATTTAATAACTACATTTGACTGAAATATTATTGACTTAATAATAATTTTGATCCATTTATTTTACCTCATTCATGGAGTTAGTCTCTTTTTTTGAAAAAATCAAATAGTTTTGGTTTTGTTCTCTCTATTTTGATAATTTATTAATTTATAAATGACTTGTACATTATATTTTTTATATTTCTAAAGTTTCCCAAAATTGCTTTGGTCTTCTCTCATTTTTTTTTAATAGAAAATTGATATGTATACTTTTTAATAGTATGTAATTTATATTTTTTTGGTATCTTTAAAATTTCACAAATATTACTATACTAAAATATATCATGAATCACAAGTAACACATCATTTAAAAATATGAAAATATTAGAGGGAGACTAAAATAGTTTGAGTTTATAATATGAAAATCAGTTATGTGAATCTCGTGAAATAGGAAGATTAAAAGTGTAATTAAATTTATTAATTATTAATTATTATAATAAAACATATTGTTAAATATATTCATATTTATTATTTATACTTTACTATACCTCCGTAGAAGAGGGATACTCGGTGACCCTTTTTTCCCAAGATGTCCTACATAAGATGAATTCCATAATCTTGGCTTCAACTGTAACACGTAACCAAATATTTTCTTTCAGTAGTGTTTATCTTCAGAACCTGATGATGTTACACGCCTTGATATCATAGTTAGAACATTACAACAACAGCTACACACTAGAACAAAACCATTAGAGTATACAATTATACTTTATGATACCATGTAAAGTTATCATCAAAATCTTAAGGTCAGATGTAGAAATATTTATTGTTCTTACAACCAGAGCACGAGAGCAACAAATGCTCTTGAGTTTCAATGTTCCTGCGAAAGCAACAGTCATCATGACACCAAACCGCACCAATCTCTCTTTAGTGGCAAGTCTCTTATGGCAAACCATCCAAAATGTGTGAATTACCCTTGATCTTGTAATGTTGTTGAACATAACAGTTCTCCAAAAAACACTAGTATCAGTATGGAGAAGAGCCAGATACATCTTTCTGGTATGAAATTTACTATTGTGCTGCATATCACTCCATTCTTGGAGATTGTTAACATTTTCTCTAACTTTTAACAGACTTTTCATAATCCATGAGTTGGTCATCTTAATAGAAATAGTCATTATGTAACCCCCTTAAGAATAGTAGCAATGTGCATATTTCTAATATTAAATTATTATTTTTTTATTAAAATTATTTTTAAGTAAAACTACACTAAATTAAATTCATAATAACTCATAGTAAATAGTATTATAATTTCTAAATAATGTATAGCTATTTCTAATGAATCTAAAATCAATAATGATGATTCCTTATCATTTCTAAAAATATAATGTTAAATATAATTACACGTATAAAGATAATAAAAATAGATGAATCATATTTTGTATTAAAATAAATATTTATAGTTAAATTTATCATAATTGTCTTCTATTTTTTACAAAATCAAATATTTATAGTAATTTAGAAACTAAAACTCATTTTATCATTAAATTTTTTAGATGACGTAAATGTTTTAATATATTGGATAATTTACAAAATCATGAAAGAGTATATGAATTAAATAAAGAGTATATGAATAAATAATTTAAAATAATATGATTTCGAGCTCCAGTCGAAACAAATTAGATTTCGAGCCCCGGCGATTGGTGACGGCGATTGGGAATGGGTAAGCATGGACGGCCACCGCGGAAACAGGTGGCTCAAACGCCTCCGGCGAGCGTTAGAGTATTCTCGCCAGCTACACAGTCTCATGGAAAGGGTACCACTGTCTCTTTCACCCCCCTGAAGTCCAATGATTATGGGTTAGCAGAAACAGTTCTAGATTCGATTCATGAGGTTGAGGTTGAGGAACTAGAGGAGACCCATTTAGACCCACCACAACCCTGGGTGGACGTGATTAGAGGTAATCTTTCTTCCTCTAATGGACTGAATATTGTGTACTCTCCCCCCTCCATTGTTGAAGGTGATATAGAAGTAGTGATTGAGGACGAAGGCATTGCTTCTGAGATGAAGTTTTGGGAGAATGCGTTGATAATGTATGTACTAGGGCGTGATTTGACCATGACTGCAGTAAAGAAGTATATGATGCAAATGTGGGACTTCGCAGCTTTGCTTGACCTATTCTATAATGAAGAGGGGTATTTTATAATCAAGATGAAATCGAAAGAGGATAAGGAGATTTTATTGAGGAAAGGCCCATATACTATCTTTAGGCAGCCTATGTTTCTGCTAGAATGACGGCCATTGTTTTCTTTGGACAGAGATGTTGTTCGTGTAGTGCCAATCTGGGTCACGTTCCCCCAACTCCCTCTAATCTATTGGGGTGAGAAGAGTATTGGTAAAGTGGCGAGCGCTATTGGGAAACCGATCATGACGGATGAATGTACAACAAAGAAACTGAGAATTACCTATGCTAGAGTTCTTATTGAGGTGGACATAACCACTGATCTAAGAGATTCGTTGAATATCAGAGATCCCCAAGGAAGTAAACATGTGCAGAGGGTGGAATACGAGTGGAAACCAGTCTTTTGCAAGAAGTGCAACAAGTTGGGACATAATTGTGACAATCAGAGGAGAACTGTTAAACCAACTCAGATATGGACAGTGAAAGAACTTGATGCTGAGGTGATTAAAAACAGGGAGGAAGTGAAAGGTAAATAGGCTGCTGATATGGCAGTGCCCATGGTGAGCAAAGAGTTGGGGGCTGAGCAGGACTGGAGGACAGTGGCCCCTAATACTGGAAGAGTCAGATTTGGTGCAGGAAAAAATCAGACTGGATTTGGTGGTATTGGTTGTAGTAATGGTTTTGGAATCCTTGGTATAGAGGAGGACAAAGTTGGTGGTGTTACATGATTCTCTCCTGGAATGTGAGGGGCCTCAATAAAAGGGCAAGGAATATTGAGATCAAGGCCCATCTCAATACCCTTCAGCTGCCTTGCATTGCTCTCTTGGAAACTAAGGTGAAGTGTGGTAATGCTGCTAAAATTAGACAAACATTTGGTAACAACTGGAGCTGGATAGATAACTATGATAGGCACCCTAATGGGCGGATTTGGATAATGTGGAGGAACCAGGATCTCAGCATTAGAAGGTGTGATACGGTGGGAGAACTGACTTGAGGTTTTGCGTTTGTTTTCGCAAATGTTTCGGTTGAGCAAGAGTCGCCACCGACTTTTTATTTTATCCTAAGGAAAGGTTAAAAAGCACAGCAAAAACCTTTGAAATGTTTTCTTGGGTTCGGGGGGTAGATTATAGAAAGGGAAGGTATTAGCACCCTTTTTATCCATGGTTATCCATGGGCTCTTAGTTACTTGCTTAGATCACTTGCCTTGCATTTTCAATTGTTTGAAACGGTGCTTTGTGTGTGGGTTTGAAAATGTTTTGAAAAGAGGCCATTGTTGTGGCAACCTTTGTAATGATTCATGTTTGAATGTATACAAAGGTGTATTTGTCTTTTGAAAAGTTTTCAATGTTTTTGAAAGTTGTTTTGAAAGTGTGTTGTGATGTGTGTTTTGAAAAATGGCAAGGATTGTTTTGCAAGGTTGGTTAAGTAACCAAGAGCTATCTACCCTAAATTTCTCAAAGATTTTTCCTATGTTTTAACCCTTTTAACAGTATTGCTCCACCATTGTATTTGGTGGATAATCTTGTGTTAGGATGTTAACGGGACAGGCGCGGGTCATCGTTTAGACCATGATTGCAATGGTGCCAAGTGTCTTTGGCAATTTCTCCTTTAAGGGACTTGATCATTTTTTAGGCAACTTTCGAAAGCGTCATCGAGGGACTATGATCATTTGATTTGTTTTGTTTTGCCAAAGACACCCAACATGCAACATGGCCTATTATTGAAGGCAACAAGTGGAGTAACCCTAGGGGTGTAAGTGTGATTGATGTTGTCCATTTTCATGCTTTTTTGTCTTTGAATTAGGTCAAGCTATTTGTTATTTGATTTTTGCATACAAACCCTAAATCTATCATTGCATATTTAGAAAGCTTTAAAATGCGGAATTTAAAGTCCTAAATTATTACAAAATAATCATGGGGATGGGGGTACAAATGTTCAAATGGGGATGAGACTTTAGTAGGAGAGTGGTGTCCAAATAATTTACAACCAAATCGAATCAATCGCAAATATAATATGTATCAATGTACAAGAATAAAATATAAGCAAATGTGTATTGTATTTGTGTAAGTGCATGTAATTATTTACAAGTGTGAAAGATGTTTACTTAAGGCAAAAATAAGTATTTATTTGTTTTTTTTTTGGATATTTTCATGGTTTAGGGAAAAACCCTAATTTTTGTAAATAAATAGTATTTATTATTTATATTATATACAATATTTATTAATTATGTACAAAAAATAAATGAATAAAAGAAGTATATTGTAAAAAGTAATTTTTGAGGTCAAATATTAATAAAAATAAAAATGTATTATTTTTGTATTTTTATCCTAAATATTCTAATAAATATATAAGTATTTATATTATGTAATAAATATATTAAATATATACAAAAAATAAAATATTTATTATTTATCAAAAAAAAGTGTATTTTAAGAAAATGTTTTCAAAAGATAAAATAAAATAAAATCAGAAAATAAAATGTATTTGTATTATTTTTTTAGTATTTTAAATAAAAGCATATATGTTATTTTATATATACAAGTTTAAATAAAGTAAATAAAATCCAAATAAAATGCAAAAATGGTTGAAAAAATATTTTTTATATTTTTTATGTTTTGACAAAAAATAATAAGTCAGAAGAAAAAATAAAAAGTCAAAAATAATTAAAAAAACACACAATGGGCCAAGGGGGTGTAGGTGGAAAATGAGTGTGCAAACAGAAAAATGAATCAGGCCCAGCCCAAAGGCAAGCTTCTTCAACCTCCAGCCATTTCTGTCTCAAAAACGCGCGTTTCCTTGCTTGATTCAAACATCCTGATTCTTTGATTTTTAGCACAAACTTATAACACAAAAAATGTAAAGCATCAAATCACGAATTCACACATATAAAGAACTTGATCTAACTCTCAGAAATGAGAGAGAATTTCTTCTCCCCCAATTCCTGACCTAACTTTTGTTCAATGTTCAGGTTCAAAATTCTCTCAGCACACACAACATAAATGAAAAGTAATGATATGGGTAGCTTCAGGGCCATGAGTAGGACATAACTTCTTCACAAACCTAAGCCTAAATATGCTTGGATAGAGAGATAGAAGTTCAAACTCTTACTTGTTCAGCTTGAATCGTGTACAACAATGGAGGCCCTTTCAATGGAATTTGAGGATTTGTACAACTTGCCTGAGGTCCAAGGATGCTTCCTCTATGCTTGGCTTGCTTTGAATCTTACTGAATCGAGCTATAGAAGTCAACCTGCATAGATGAAAAATGAAAATGGCACACTTGGCTATGGCTGTTACAGTCTGTTTCCAAGGCTTGGGATAGTTTGTATGAATGTTATGGAATGTGTTTGAGGTGGTTTGGATGAGAACGCACGAGGGAAATGAACTGGCCAAGTCAAAATGCAGAATGCCCTGTTTCTTGCAGAAAAATGGTGTTTCTGTGAATGAAGGAGTTTTAGGGATGGTTTGGTCGTGCTTCAGGTTAGTTAGGGAGTATGAAGTGTGTTCACAAAGTTGGTTTAGGCTCTTGCTTGCAGGAAGTGAATGTTGGACCAGTTTTGCCAAGTTACTTCTTTGATAAGTAAGGAAGTGTGTATTGATAATGCAGGCTTGTACTACTCTCAATCTATGCTGCACAAATCACTCTTGATCAGTGGAATTTGTTCATGAATCTTGTGCCCAAAGATCTGCTTTGTACTTCTTAGATTGTGAACTTGACATACAGTACTTCTTTACAAGAATGGCTAAAATGCTTTTTCCATTTTAAGACTAATCCTTCATGTAATGACCAAATGAACAAAATAACATCTTGGCACAATGGTTTAGCATTGAATTATTTAGTGTTAATGGGATTAGAGGCCTGTAACCTAGCTTGTGCAAGCTGAGTTTGAAAATGCAAAGTGTTATGTACATGAATTTGGCCATGAACAAAGTGACTTTTGCCCATCTTGACAAATTCGAATCTCCCTAACCACAAGGGTGTTTGATGAGTTCTTGGACAATTTGGAAAGCTTGGAATGTGTACTACAATCCATATTTGTAATGAAAGTTGAAATTCCAAGTGGAAGCATGTGAAAGGTGGCCATGAAGTTGGGCAAAAATCCTGCCTAAAATAGGTCAAAAAATTTCTAAGTTAAGAATGTTTTGCACCCCTATTCCAAAAATCATAACTTGAACTACAAGCTTATTTTGAGGAAACTTTGTGAATCAAAGTTGTATATTTTGCAATGGACTATAACTTTCATGTTTTGAGTTTTGTTTGAATCCAAATATATCTTGATGAAAAAATGGGACAAAGTTAGGAAAAAATTAGGAAATTTCATAACTTAGAAAAATTCTAAGTTATGAAATTTCTTCATTTCAAACCCTAATTTGTAAATTTTGATTTCTTGATGAACAAGTTTCATAATTTGACATGTCTTGATGAAAAATGAATCTTGGCACTTGATTTTGACCAAAAAGTCAAAGTTTGACTTTTCAGTATACAGTCAAATTTTGATCAGTTGACTGGAAAATTCATCTGTCAATCTTGTGCATTTGGGATCTTTTGAATTTGTTGAACATGTCAAGACAATGCCATTGAGTCTTTGAGTCCATATGTGAGCTTGGTTTGCCATTGATTAGGTCAAACAGTCAAAAATTGCCTTTGTGCAGTCAAAACCCTAAAAATGACCATTTTGCCCTTTTGGTGATTTGATCAAATTTCTTGTGGAATTGTGATCCAAACTTGATCAAATGGTCCATATGAGTTCATAATGTTGATGTGGGTAAAAAATCATGAGATTTGACTGTCAATTGACCATAGTTGACTTTTTTCCCCAATACAGCTGATTTATAGGTCAACTGTCCAATTGACTGGGCAAAGATTGGAATTAAGGCTTGAAACTTGGTATGGATAAACTTGTGAGTCCAACATGAAGCATGAAAGTCATTTTTGGAATTTTAGGTCAAAAAATATTTGTGCAAACTCAAACCCTAATTTGGGTCAACAGTGCAAGGAGGAGTCTTGAGCAGAGCACCCTAACTTGATCTTGAGCTCCAAGGGTCTTGTGGTGAGAAAATATTGATGAAATGGGATGGCAAATTTTGGGGTACAACAGTTTCCCCTGTTCAAACTTCTTAGACCTGAGGATGTAGATTGGCTTGCGTGCCTTTCGTGATCCGAAGGTGGAAGATGATTGAACACTAGAGTGCCCAAAAATTTGCACTCGCATAGTGGAGTATCAGCAATGTGATGTCGGGAATGGGCTTATAGATGCCATTTGGAGATAGGATGGATAATGGTGGAGATGGGCTTAAAGATGCCATCGGGGGTTTCGATCGCGTAAGAGATTCCTTAGCGAGAACTTGCGTACCTGAGAAAGAAAGATGGTTTCCTGGCTTGCTACAGGTGTTGATCTTCAGTCTCTTCATGCAGATATGCCCTGGCTAGATACAGGTATCAAATCTACAATCAAACGCTCACAGATATGCCCTGGCTAGATACAGGAATCGAATCCGGAACTTCAAAAGGTTGCTTACAGACGTGCCCTGGCTGGATACAGGTATCGAATCTCTAAACTCTTCATGCAGATATGCCCTGGCTAGATACAGGTGTCGAATCTACAATTAGTCGTCTACAGATATGCCCTGGCTGGATACAGGTATCGAATCTGGAATTGGTCGTCTAAAGATATGCCCTGGCTGGATACAGGTATTGAATCTGGAATTGGTCGTCTACAAATATGCCCTGGCTGGATACAGGTATCGAATCTGGAATTTTTCGTCTACAGATATGCCCTGGCTGGATACAGGTATCGAATCTGGAATTGGTCGTCTACAGATATGCCCTGGCTGGATACAGGTATCGAATCTGGAATTGGTCGTCTACAGATATGCCCTGGCTGGATACAGGTATCGAATCTGTAATTTGTCGTCTACAGATATGCCCTGGCTAGATACAGGTATCGAATCTGGAAATTGTCGTCTACAGATATGCCCTGGCTAGATACAGGTATCGAATCTGGAATTGGTCGTCTACATATATGCCCTGGCTGGATATAGGTATCGAATCTGGAACTTCAAAAGGTTGATCGAGATAACTTTCCTGGCTAGATACAGGCGTAGACCTCTGACCTGAGAATGAAAGATAACTTCCTGGCCTGCTACAGGTGTTGATCTTCAAACTCTTCATGTAGACATGCCCTGGCTAGATACAGGTATCGAATCTACAATCAATCACTCACAGATATGCCCTGGCTAGGTACAGGAATCGAATATGGAATTGTGACAGTTGATAGTAATCATCTTTGGATTGTCCTTTTTTTCTGAAAAGGCAAGACATCAGTTGTATGCAATGTCATGATGTATGAAATGCATGATGTCATGATGTTTTCAAGAATAAATGAGATTGTGTGATATGATGCGTATATGCATGCGTCATGGTGTATGATAATGTGATGAATGTATTTTTGTCTAGGAAAATAAATCCTTGACGAGTGCCGGGAGCTTGTGGAATCCTGGGCTGATGTTGAAGAGTGGAATTCTTCGCTTCCGCTGGGGATGATGGTTGCAAGAATAAACCGGTAGGAGAAGATGACTTCGTTGGGGAATAAACTTGTTGGAGAGATTACTCTGCGGGGAATTACTCTGTGGGAAGAGATACTTTGCTGAGGTTTTGATGAGAACTCCGCTGGGGATTCCACTGATAAGTTATGTTGGGGAATTTGATGAACTCCGCTGGGGATAGGAAGAACTTCACCGAGGACGATCTTTCCGTGGTAATTAGCTGAGGATAACCCAGTTATAAGCTCTGGTGGGAAATAACCTTTGAATGAAGCCGGGGAGATGCGTTCGTACTCTGCAGGGGATAAGCTTCCAGAATCTACTGGGGATAAGCTTCAGAATTCTACTGGGGAGGATAATTCAACTTTCCTGGGGAAACTTTTCAGACTGTACTGGGGAAGGGGTTCCACCGGGGTGTCTGGTATTTCGCCGGGGAACAAACTTATATTAAGACTGCCGGGGATGTTTGCCGAGGAATGCCTATACTCCGCTGGGGAATGTTGAGATCTTCTGGGGATACCCAACTTCCTTAAGGCTGACAATAGACTAAACTCTGCTTGGGGAGAGCATCGCTGACTTGCTGGAGATACTGTGCCTTTTTAGGGCTGATGGGAGACCAACTCTTCCTGGGGAGAGTATTGCTGAATCTTGTCTTACTCAACGGGGAGTGAAGGTATCCTGGTTACGTTCTTCAGCCGAACCTACCTTGGTACCTTGGTGGACAGAGCAACTAGATCGCTTAGATAATTCTTTATTGCCCCTGTTTCTGATGTCATCTGTAATTAGTCCTTTGTTTCACATGCAAATATTCATGATTAGCAATTAATTTCAAATGCATATATCAAAAATGAACATTGGACGTTCTTTGCAAAACAAAACAGAAAAAGGAAAAACGATGGGTAATTGTCTGAAAAATTGAACTTGTATTGATTTTGATATTTGCCTGTAAATAGGCGTTTTATGTAAAGGAGGCTGCCGTCCTTGTAAGAGAACACCACCAAGCAAAATAAAGTTTATACAATTTTGTGAAAAGGAAACAAAAACAGCTATGTGAAAAATAATCCCACTGGGTTCCAACTCTGCTATCGCCTTTATGTCTTCAAGCGTCTCATCACTTTGCTGCTTAGTTGAAGATGAAGCTGATTGATTGGCGCCGTCTGAGCCCGATAGTTGATGCCGAATTCTGGATGCAAGGTGATCCAATGAGACATAGTATTACGCTTTAATCCCTAACTTTTGCCAGGACCGCCCTTTCGGGTTTTCAGTCCACCGGGATACCCATTTTTGCCCAAGCCGCCTTTTCAGGTTTTCGACTTGCCGGGTGTACAAATTTTTTTATTTCATCCCTTGTTTTTGCCCGAACCCTTTTGGTTCGCCGGGAAGCCCTTATTTTTGCCTAGGTGTGTCAACCTAGCGGGTCTTTAATTCATGCGTAGTATCTGTTTACTATGTCTGCATTGGCGGGGTGAGGAAGGTCGTCACCATCCATGGTGGTTAGAATCATAGCTCCTCCTGAGAAGATATGTTTAACCACAAATGGCCCTTCGTACGTAGGGATCCATTTGCCCCTGGGATCACTTTGAGGAAGAATGATGCGCTTGATTACCAGATCTCCGACTTGATACTCTTGTCGTCTGACCTTCTTGTTAAAAGCCCTGATCATCCGTTTTTGGTACGTCTGACCATGACAAATAGTAGTGAGTCTCTTTTCGTCAATTAGGTTTAATTGATCAAGCCGAGTCTGGATCCAGTCATCTTCGCTCAAACCTGCATCCTTCATTATCCAGAGAGAGGGTATCTGGACTTCAATAGGCAAGACTGCCTCCATGCCATAGACCAAGGAAAAAGGAGTTGCCCCTGTTGACGTCCGTGCTGAGGTACGGTACCCATGAAGAGCAAACAGTAACATTTCGTGCCAATCTTTGTAGGTCACTGTCATCTTCTGCACAATCTTCTTGATATTCTTATCCGCTGCTTCTACATCCCCATTCATCTTCGATCGATAGGGAGAAGAGTTGTGGTGTTGTATCTTGAATTGCTCGCAGAGCTCAGTGATCATCTTGTTGTTAAGATTGGTACCATTGTCCGTAATGATCCTCTCAGTTACACCGTAGCGGCAGATCAGGTTATGCCGAATGAACCGTGCCACGACGTTCTTGGTTACGGTAGAAAAGGAAGCTGCTTCGACCCACTTTGTGAAGTAATCAATCGCTACTAAGATGAAGCGATGCCCGTTGGATGTTGTAGGTCTGATTTCGCCGATCATATCAATGCCCCACATTGCAAAAGGCCAAGGTGTTGTCAAGATGTTTAGAGGAACCGGAGGAATGTGCACCTTATCAGCATAGATCTGGCATTTATGACAAGTTCGAGAATGCTGATAACAGTCGGCTTCCATTGTGGACCAGAAATATCCTGCCCGAAGGATTTTCTTTGCCATGGTATGTCCACTGGAATGTGTCCGAAGGTACCTTCGTTTAGCTCTGCCATGATCTTTTCTGCTTCAGTCTTATCCACACAACGCAGTAAGGTTGAATCATGGTTTCGCTTGTAGAGAATGCCATTGCTGAGGAAGAACTTTGCTGCGAACCTTCTCAGAAACTTCTTGTCATTAACGGATGCACCCTCGGGGTATTCTTTAATTTCAAGGTACCTCTTCACTTCATGATACCAAGGTTTTTCAGTTACCTCTTCAGCCTCAAGATCGCAGCAATGTGCAGGTTCGTCCAACTTCCAGATAATGATCCGGGGAGCCTCGTTGTCCCATTTGACTTTGAACATAGAAGACATCGTAGCCAACGCGTCCGCTAACTGATTCTCCTCTCTTGGGAAGTGTTCAAAGGTTATCTCTTCGAAATAGGGAATCAGAGTCAACACATACTCCTTGTAAGGAATAAGGTTTGGGTGTTTCGTATCCCACTCGCCTTTGATCTGATTGATCACGAGAGCGGAATCTCCGAAGACACTCAGAAACTTGATCCTTAAGTCAATTGCAGCTTGAAGACGCATGATACATGCCTCATACTCTGCCATGTTGTTAGTGCAGTTGAAACATAGTCGGGCGGTGAGTGGAGTATGAGTGCCTTTAGGGGATATGATCACAGCGCCGATACCATTACCCAAAGCGTTCGAGGCTCCATCAAAGTGCATAGACCATCGGGATCCTTCCTCAGGTCCTTCATCCGGTCCAGGTACTTCACAATCAGTTACTACCATGATATCCTCGTCTGGAAATTCAAAGTTCATCGACTGGTAATCGTCCACTGCCTGGTTTGCCAAATGGTATGCCAATACACTTCCCTTGATTGCTTTTTGAGTCGTGTACTGGATGTCATATTCCGTCAAGATCATCTGCCATCTTACTATTCTTCCGGACAAGGCGGGCTTTTCGAAAATGTACTTGATTGGATCCATTTTTGAAATCAACAGAGTAGTGTGAGTCAACATATACTGTCTCAGTCGACGAGCAGCCCATACCAAAGCGCAGCAAGTTTTCTCGAGCAGTGAGTATCGGGTCTCACAGTCGGTAAACTTTTTGCTAAGGTAATAAATGGCGTGTTCTTTTCGGCCAGACTCGTCATGCTGCTCCAGCACACACCCCATTGAGTTGTCCAATACTGTCAAGTATAAGATTAGAGGTCTCCCTTCAACCAGCGACATAAGAATGGGTGGTTCTTGGAGATACTCTTTAATTCTTTCGAAAGCGGCCTGACATTCATCGTTCCAACGTACTACTTGATCTTTCTTCAGCAGCTTGAAGATTGGTTCACATGTAGCAGTTAGATGCGAGATGAATCGGGCAATGTAATTTAGCCGTCCTAGAAAGCCTCTGACTTCTTTCTCTGTCTTGGGAGTTGGCATCTCTTGTATGGCTTTCACTTTGGCAGGGTCCACTTGAATGCCTTTGTCGCTTACGACGAAGCCTAGCAACTTTCCAGATCTTACCCCAAAGGTGCACTTGTTTGGGTTCAACCTCAGCTTGTACAACTTCAGACGGTCAAACAGCTTCTGTAGATGGTCAAGGTGTTCCTCCTTAGTTTGGGACCTTGCAATCATATCGTCGACGTATACTTCTATCTCGTGATGGATCATGTCATGAAATAAAGCAACCATGGCACGTTGGTAGGTTACCCCAGCATTTTTCAACCCAAAAGGCATGACCTTGTAGGAAAAGGTGCCCCACTGAGTAACAAAAGTGGTCTTCTCCATGTCTTCAGGAGCCATCTTGATCTGATTATAATCGGAGAAGCCGTCCATGAAGGAGAATACTTTATGCTGAGCAGTGTTGTCAACCAGAACGTCGATATGAGGCAGAGGGAAATCATCCTTAGGGCTCGCCCTGTTCAAATCCCTGTAATCAACACACATTCGGACCTTACCATCCTTCTTCGGCACTGGAACCACATTGGCAACCCATTGAGGGTAAGAAGTCACTACTAGAAACCCGACATCAAATTGTTTCATAACCTCAGCTTTGATTTTCTCGGACATTTCTGGACGCATACGGCGGACCTTCTGTTTTACCGAAGGGCATTCTTCCTTGGTAGGCAGGTGATGAACCACAATGTCGGTATCCAACCCAGGCATGTCTTCGTAAGACCAGGCAAATATTTCCACATAGTCATACAGCATCTGAATCAACCGTTGTTTCACACTGAGCTCTAGATTGGCACCAATCTTGACTTCCTTTATGTCTGTCTCAGTACCCAGATTTACCGTTTCCACTGGCTCTTCATGTGGCTGAATGGCCCTCTCTTCCTGGAGCATCAGTCTTGCAAGCTCACCAGGCACTTCGCAATCATCTTCACCTTCGTCTTCGGCTAAGTTGATCGGATTTTCGAAGTCATAACTGGCAGTAGCAGAGTCGTTACCAGTGAGATCCAGAGTGGATTGGAACCTGTATAAGTGAGTGTGTGTAAATATAGCTGTTTTGCAATATATAATAAAGAAAGACAAAGAGCACAAGATTTGAAATGTAAAAACGTCCAATGCTTTCATTAATGATATATGAGAGTGACACACAAAAGCCCTTACAAATGAAGCCACGGTGCCCCGGGTAAGACACCGGGCCATAAAGTTTCATAATATTGTTTGTTACAAATTCAAAATAAAGGAGTTCATTACTGAGCCACAAAAGTAATAGGTACGAAGTCTTTCGCAGTCCATTTGCTTGGTCCATCGTTGGTCGTTGGGTAGATCCAGCTGTCGAATTCAGATTCCTCCACGTCGTCTTCAACAACATTTACTCCCGGGTTGGTGATGAACACAGGAGGTCTTCCAATCCTTTCCTTACGAACATCCCTCTGAGCTTCTGCAGTGAAACCCAAACCAAACTTGTCAGCCTTTGGAGTGAAATCAGGAAGTCGGCCCCAGTTTGTGCACTCACCCTTCTCAATAACAGCCCGGGCATCCTTTAAGGAGGCCATCTTCAAAGGAAAATCTTCTACAGTCACAGTCTCTGCTGAAGCCATTGTCTGAGGCACCTCTTCAAAGTGTTGAAAGGGGGTTTCAATGAACTCCCCATCCATCTCTATGTACCGGAACGAGTTAAGGTGGATGACCATATATTCTTCTTCCCCTTGAACTGTAACAATCTTCCCTCTGACCGGGTACTTAAGCTTCTGATGTAGTATGGAGGTCACAACTCCAGCCTTGTGGATCCATGGACGACCCAGCAAACAAGAATAGGATGGTCGGATGTCCATTACATAGAAAGTAGAATCAAAAACTTGAGAACCAACCCTGATTGGAATGTCAACTTCCCCATGTACCATTCTTTTCGAACCGTCAAAGGCCCGGACAACAATGTTACTAGGCTTGAGCTCTAAACCCTCACAATCCAACCTGTCTAGGGCCTTCTTGGGTAATACGTTCAATGAAGAACCGGTGTCTACCAACACATGGGCAAGAGTAGTGCCTCTGCATTCAATGGATACATGAAGGGCGTCGTTATGGTTCTTTCCTTTGGCAGTCAGATCAGCGTCAGAGAAGCCCAACCCATTATCGGCAGTTAAGTTGGCCACACAATCGGTAAATTGATCAGCAGACGTTTCTTGTGGCACATGGGCCATCTTCAGGAAGGAAATCAGGGTCTTGGCATGGGCCTCTGAACACAACAACAGTGATAGCATAGAAATCTTTGATGGGGTGTGCCCCAGCTGCTCAACTACGTTGAAATCACTCTTCTTAATGATCTTGAGAATCTCTTCCATCTCTTGCTGGGAAGCTTCAGCATTGGTTGTCTTTGGTGCCTCCGTCAGGGCAGGTAAATCAGTAGCAATCCCTTTGCCCTGAGCGTCAGATGACTCGGCAGCAGGGGTAGAAACAGGAACTTGATCAGGAAGGGGAGCAGGCACACTTGTAGGTGTGATGATAAGAGGTCTCTGAATAGCTGGTGGCGCAATATCTGGTGAGAACAGCCTACCACTGTGAGTAACTTTGGCAGGCCCGGTGATGTTGCTGACGCCGGTACTTGTATCGAACTCTTGTTTTACTCCGAGCACATAAACATCTGCCCCATAGTGCCACGGGACAGCTTTGTCGGATGTATAAGGGAGGGGCCCCAAAACAGTAATGATGATAGGAGCAATCTTCTGAGTAGACATGATTTTGACAGGCTTCTTTGAGAGAGCCTTAGGAGGTTTGTTGAAAATAGTGACAATAGAAACTTCTTCAGTAGGGATAGCAGGAAAAGCAACCTTCTCGAACAAGATCTCTTTGCTATCCATCAGGTTTTGGATGCCTGACTTCAGCAAAGGACAACCAGCAGGTGAAACAGAACATAGAAGGAAACCTTTACTACATCCCGGAAATAAACCGGCTAGCAACAGGTTCCTTTTGACAGTAAACAACGGAGTAACAATATCATCCACGGAGGCCACATACAGGTCTTCTTCCACAGCATTCACTCCATGCTGGGGCATGGGAGCAGTCACAACATTGGGCCTTTCGGGCGCCTCGAACTGTATTTCTTTAGCATCAATAAGGTCCTGAACCTTATTCCTCAGAGCCCAACAATCGTCCGTAGTATGCCCCGGGCCGTCAGAGTGATAGGCGCAGCGGGCATTGGGATTGTACTTTGGAGAAGCTGTGTTCACTACCTTCGGAGCTTCTTTGACAGTTACCAGATTGGTTGACAGTAGTTGCGGAAAAATCTGAGACAGGGTCATGCTGAGTCGAGTGTACTGCCTTTTGGGTCTCTCACCCCTTGGTTGGTTATACTGCTGAGGAGCAGCAGCAGGCTTTGAAATTACCACCCGCGTTGACAGCTTGGCGGCGTTCCGGTTTATTCTGTCTTTTGGGACCATAAACAGCACTGGCTTCTTTCTTGAAGGGCTTCTTTTCAGTACTCGAGGAGGCACCTTTCTGTATCTTCCCCGACTTGATACCAGCTTCTATCCTCTCACCGGTTAAGATCAGATCTGTAAACCCAGCAGAAGAATTCCCAATCAGATGGTTGAAGAACGGACCAGACAGGGTCCCCAAGAACATGTCCACAAGCTCACGGTCAGTCAGCGGTGGCCGCACCCTGCCAACCAGGTCTCTCCACTTTTGCGCATACTCCTTGAATCCTTCGCCCGTCCCCAGTGACATACCCTGGAGTTGGGTACGCGTGGGAGCGAGGTCGGAATTATACTGATACTGCTTATAAAATGCAGTAGCCAAGTCCTCCCAGTTTCGAATACTAGTTCCATCCAGCTGATAGAACCATTCGAGTTGAGCTCCTGAAAGGCTATCTTGGAAGAAATGGATCCATAGGTTCTTGTCTGCAGTGTAAGGTTGGATCTTCCTTACATATGATCTGAGATACAGCTTAGGGCAGGAAGCCCCGTCGTACTTCGCAAAGGCAGGTGCCTTGAACTTGTGTGGGATCACCACCCCAGAAGATAAACCTAGATCTCCAAAATCCAGCCCCGACACATGTTGAATCTCCATGGCACTTAAACGGTCCTCTAGTTGCTTGTACCTGTCTTCAGCAGGAGGGTACTATTCATCATTATAATCCGTCTCGTTGTCGGAGACCACAGGACTAGGAGCCCTTCCCCCTTGGGGACTGTCTTTCTCTGCAGAGGAAGTAGCCTGATCAGCCTCATTCTGCAGTGTATTCCCAAACCTCCGTCCAGTGTTAAACAGCGCAGTCCTCTTCTTCTTCTTCTTTTTAAAAAGCAGAGTTTTCAACTCCTGTTGACCCTGGGCTAAGCTCATGACCAGCTCTTGAAACTAGGCGTTCTGGGCCTGGAGGGCCTTGATAGCTTGTTCGGTAGTAGGCTCGTAAGACATGATGATTGAGTGCTGAAATAAACAGCGAAGAAGATTAAGCAACCTGTAGAAGAAGGGTCCCTGTTATGCATATGATGCAATGAGATGCGTATGATTTATGTTTTCAAAGACAATCAGGATTCAACTTTGTAGACAAAAAGGAAACACACTTCATTAGATTCAAACTTTAAATTGTTCAACAATTTTCCCTTAGGCATTACAAGAATGAAAATACTGAAAAGGAAATAAAAGTTGTAAAAGAAACATCCAAAGCCCATCAGTGCTCCCATGGCCTCCTCTTCTCAGTACGAATATAGTCGTTCAGGATCTGCTCACTATCCAATTGCTTAGTCAGCTTCTGGATATTTTGTTCCTGTTCGTTGAACTTTTCCCGATAATAATCCCGTTCTTCCTGTAGCTGTGCCCAAGATCTCTTTAGTGTATCAACATCAGTGGGTATCTAAGGAGGGAGGACAGTTGGAGGAACCCCGTCTTTATCAGGAAATTCAAGAATGATAGGCCTGACAGCTTCGTATGGCATACCTAACTTCTGAGCACAGATGCGGACCCATCTGCAGTAGGGTTCCATTGGTAGAGAAGTCTTCGATCCCAACTCATGTGGGTCAGCTTTGTGAATTCTATCCCAAGCCTTGATGAATCTACGGCGTAGCTCGTCACTGTCTACCTGAAACTCAAAACTGATGTGAGGTACCAACATCTCATGAGGCCCTGCTCTTCTGGCTCTTCCAAACTGACGGAGAGCTAAACATGGATTATAAGAGATTCCTCCCTGGGTACCGATCAATGGAACATTAGGATATCCTCCGCAACGATCAATAACAGCTACCTCATCCAAACCTCTGAAAGTCCAAGTGATGTCATTATCAGTGAGAGACATTAACCTATGAGCCCAACCCCTTCCTTCTTCGTTCTTCAGCACGAACTTAGGGAGGTGCGAAATAAACCACCTCACTAACAAAGGAGCACAACACCACGGAGTTCCCCGTCTTCGGGCAGTACGAGCATAGAGCTGTTGCAGGATATCACCCAAGAGAGTGGGTACAGGGTTCCGAGACATGAAGATCCTTATGGAGTTGACATTAATAAAGGTATCAGGATTTGGAAACAATACTAGACCATAGATTAAGAGAGCCAGAATGTCTTCGTACGCCTTGAAGTCTAAGTCATTCCAGAAACTATTAGCTTTGCCAACCAGAAACTTAGCCAAAAAGCCCTTAACTCTACTTCTAGTCTCCCAGTTAGCCATTACCTCTTCTTTGGTCAAGGGAAGGGCTGCAGCAATATCTTCAGGCCTAAGAGTCTTCTCCCAACCAGTGAATGGAGTCTGCTCCAAAACAGGGATACCAAGTAACTCAGAATTCTTCCAGGGTAGGGACCAGCTGGAAGTCTTGAAAAGTGAAGCAATGGTATAAGGGATCATAAAACTGGACCAGGATACTCATCAGTTGTTGGTCCCACTTTGAGATGACTAAACCGAGAAGAGAACCATGCCTCTTGATGAAGGAAGTAGTGTTTGGAATCCTATCAACCAATTCCTTGAGCAAAGTAGGTGGTTAAACAAAGTTGAGCCGGATAGTATTCCTACGCATGGGCATCATGATGTCCTACAAAACAGAGCAAATATGAAACCCTCTTGTCTTTTAAATGGGTCAGTCCTTATGCAGAATGCATGCAATGGTATGATGGTATGATGTTATGATAAAGCACACCACAAGTATTCACAAAGGCAAGCATGACAAGGCACACAAGTCACACAAGACAACCCTTAGAGTTTAGGCCAGCATGAAGTTTAGGTGTTACCCTCTTTCAGTTTTGTTGGTTAAGACCTGTCCTATCAAAAGTAACCGGGTTCTAGAGGATCTCAATATCACTGACTACCCTCAATCGGTCATAAGTCCAGCGTCGCAATCTTTTCTTGCAGCCAGAACCATCGCGAGAGTTTAGCCTCAATGAGTGTAGCATACTGCTACCATTCTATGGCCAAGTTGGGTCAATTTAGGGTTCTAAGGTCGGTTGGTGCTTAATGACTCCTTAGAAGACCCATATTCTCCTCGTTGCAACACAAGGGATATCGGTACAGACCAAGGTGTCACACCAATGTAGCCACTGCTTCACCCATGTCGGTCTACGCCGGACAGGTCCCTCACAGCTTATGCTACCTAAAGGGTATTCCCCAGATCCGGGTTAGGATCTATGAAACTCCGATGCAAAGCCCACAAATATAAAAGCAAACAAAGCAAGCAATTGAAAACAAGAGTGGTCTAATCCTAAGGTAACCCCACTTTTAAGTTATATCCCCAGCAGAGTCGCCAGTTCTGTGATACGGTGGTAGAACTAACTTAAGGTTTTGCGTTTGTTTTCGCAAATGTTTCGGTTCAGCAAGAGTCGCCACCGACTTTTTATTTTATCCTAAGGAAAGGTTAAAAAGCACAGCAAAAACCTTTGAGATGTTTTCTTGGGTTCGGGGGGTAGATTATAGAAAGGGAAGGTATTAGCACCCTTTCTATCCATGGTTATCCATGGGCTCTTAGTTACTTGCTTAGATCACTTGCCTTGCATTTTCAATTGTTTGAAATGGTGCTTTGTGTGTGGGTTTGAAAATGTTTTGAAAAGAGGCCATTGTTGTGGCAACCTTTGTAATGATTCATGTTTGAATGTATACAAAGGTGTATTTGTCTTTTGAAAAGTTTTCAATGTTTTTGAAAGTTGTTTTGAAAGTGTGTTGTGATGTGTATTTTGAAAAATGGCAAGGATTGTTTTGCAAGGTTGGTTAAGTAACCAAGAGCTATCTACCCTAAATTTCTCAAAGATTTTTCCTATGTTTTAACCCTTTTAACAGTATTGCTCCACCATTGTATTTGGTGGACAATCTTGTGTTAGGATGTTAACGGGACAGGCGCAGGTTATCATTTAGACCATGATTGCAATGGCGCCAAGTGTCTTTGGCAATTTTTCCTTTAAGGGACTTGATCATTTTTAGGCAACTTTCGAAAGCGTCATCGAGGGACTATGATCATTTGATTTGTTTTGTTTTTCCAAAGACACCCAACATGCAACATGGCCTATTATTGAAGGCAACAAGTGGAGTAACCCTAGGGGTGCAAGTGTGATTGGTGTTGTCCATTTTCATGCTTTTTTGTCTTTGAATTAGGTCAAGCTATTTGTTATTTGATTTTTGCATACAAACCCTAAATCTATCATTGCATATTTAGAAAGCTTTAAAATGCGGAATTTAAAGTCCTAAATTATTACAAAATAATCATGGGGATGGGGGTACAAATGTTCAAATGGGGATGAGACTTTAGTAGGAGAGTGGTGTCCAAATAATTTACAACCAAATCGAATCAATCGCAAATATAATATGTATCAATGTACAAGAATAAAATATAAGCAAATGTGTATTGTATTTGTGTAAGTGCATGTAATTATTTACAAGTGTGAAAGATGTTTACTTAAGGCAAAAATAAGTATTTATTTTTTATTTTGGATATTTTCATGGTTTAAGGCAAAACCCTAATTTTTGTAAATAAATAGTATTTATTATTTATATTATATACAATATTTATTAATTATGTACAAAAAATAAATAAAAAAAAGAAGTATATTGTAAAAAGTAATTTTTGAGGTCAAATATTAATAAAAATAAAAATGTATTATATTTTTTTATTTTTATCCTAAATATTCTAATAAATATATAAGTATTTATATTATGTAATAAATATATTAAATATATACAAAAAATAAAATATTTATTATTTATCAAAAAAAAGTGTATTTTAAGAAAATGTTTTCAAAAGATAAAATAAAATAAAATCAGAAAATAAAATGTATTTGTATTATTTTTTTAGTATTTTAAATAAAAGCATATATGTTATTTTATATATACAAGTTTAAATAAAGTAAATAAAATCCAAATAAAATGCAAAAATGGTTGAAAATTTTTTTTTAAATATTTTTTATGTTTTGACAAAAAATAATAAGTCAGAAGAAAAAATAAAAAGTCAAAAATAATTAAAAAAACACACAATGGGCCAAGGGGGTGTAGGTGGAAAATGAGTGTGCAAACAGAAAAATGAATCAGGCCCAGCCCAAAGGCAAGCTTCTTCAACCTCCAGCCATTTCTGTCTCAAAAACGTGCGTTTCCTTGCTTGATTCAAACATCCTGATTCTTTGATTTTTAGTACAGACTTATAACACAAAAAATGTAAAGCATCAAATCATGAATTCACACATATAAAGAACTTGATCTAACTCTCAGAAATGAGAGAGAATTTCTTCTCCCCCAATTCCTGACCTAACTTTTGTTCAATGTTCAGGTTCAAAATTCTCTCAGCACACACAACATAAATGAAAAGTAATGATATGGGTAGCTTCAGGGCCATGAGTAGGACATAACTTCTTCACAAACCTAAGCCTAGATATGCTTGGATAGAGAGATAGAAGTTCAAACTCTTACCTGTTCAGCTTGAATCGTGTACAACAATGGAGGCCCTTTCAATGGAATTTAAGGATTTGTACAGCTTGCCTGAGATCCAAGGATGCTTCCTCTATGCTTGGCTTGCTTTGAATCTTACTGAATCGAGCTATAGAAGTCAACCTGCACAGATGAAAAATGAAAATGGCACACTTGGCTATGGCTGTTACAGTCTGTTTCCAAGGCTTGGGATAGTTTGTATGAATGTTATGGAATGTGTTTGAGGTGGTTTGGATGAGAACGCACGAGGGAAATGAACTGGCCAAGTCAAAATGCAGAATGCCCTGTTTCTTGCAGAAAAATGGTGTTTCTGTGAATGAAGGAGTTTTAGGGATGGTTTGGTCGTGCTTCAGGTTAATTAGGGAGTATGAAGTGTGTTCACAAAGTTGGTTTAGGCTCTTGCTTGCAGGAAGTGAATGTTGGACCAGTTTTGCCAAGTTACTTCTTTGATAAGTAAGGAAGTGTGTATTGATAATGCAGGCATGTACTACTCTCAATCTATGCTGCACAAATCACTCTTGATCAGTGGAATTTGTTCATGAATCTTGT
This sequence comes from Vicia faba, assembly GCA_948472305.1. Lineage (NCBI taxonomy): Eukaryota > Viridiplantae > Streptophyta > Magnoliopsida > Fabales > Fabaceae > Vicia > Vicia faba. The sequence goes on from CATIWC010000139.1 coordinate 23,338, forward strand.
GCCCAATGATCTGCTTTGTACTTCTTAGATTGTGAACTTGACATACAGTGCTTCTTTACAAGAATGGCTAAAATGCTTTTTCCATTTTAAGACTAATCCTTCATGTAATGACCAAATGAACAAAATAACATCTTGGCACAATGGTTTAGCATTGAATTATTTAGTGTTAATGGGATTAGAGGCCTGTAACCTAGCTTGTGCAAGCTGAGTTTGAAAATGCAAAGTGTTATGTACATGAATTTGGCCATGAACAAAGTGACTTTTTCCCATCTTGACAAATTCGAATCTCCCTAACCACAAGGGTGTTTGATGAGTTCTTGGACAATTTAGAAAGCTTGGAATGTGTAATACAATCCATATTTGTAATGCAAGTTGAAATTCCAAGTGGAAGCATGTGAAAAGTGGCCATGAAGTTGGGTAAAAATCCTGCCTAAAATAGGTCAAAAAATTTCTAAGTTAAGAATGTTTTGCACCCCTATTCCAAAAATAATAACTTGAGCTACAAGCTTCTTTTGAGGAAACTTTGTGAATCAAAGTTGTAGATTTTGCAATGGACTATAACTTTCATGTTTTGAGTTTTGTTTGAATCCAAATATATCTTGATGAAAAAATGGGATAAAGTTAGTAAAAAATTAGGAAATTTCATAACTTAGAAAAATTCTAAGTTATGAAATTTCTTCATTTCAAACCCTAATTTGTAATTTTTGATTTCTTGATGAACAAGTTTAATAATTTGACATGTCTTGATGAAAAATGAATCTTGGCACTTGATTTTGACCAAGAAGTCAAAGTTTGACTTTTCAGTATACAGTCAAATTTTGATCAGTTGACTGGAAAATTCATCTGTCAATCTTGTGCATTTGGGATCTTTTGAATTTGTTGAACATGTCAAGACAATGTCATTGAGTCTTTGAGTCCATATGTGAGCTTGGTTTGCCATTGGTTAGGTCAAACAGTCAAAAATTGCCTTTGTGCAGTCAAAACCCTAAAAATGACCATTTTGCCCTTTTGGTGATCTGATCAAATTTCTTGTGGAATTGTGATCCAAACTTTATCAAATGGTCCATATGAGTTCATAATGTTGATGTGGGTCAAAAATCATGAGGTTTGACTGTCAATTGACCACAGTTGACTTTTTTCCCCAATACAGCTGATTTCTAGGTCAACTGTCCAATTGACTGGGCAAAGATTGGAATCAAGGCTTGAAACTTGGTATGGATAAACTTGTGAGTCCAACATGAAGCATGAAAGTCATTTTGGGCATTTTAGGTCAAAACATCTTTGTGCAAACTCAAACCCTAATTTGGGTCAACAGTGCAAGGAGGAGTCTTGAGCAGAGCACCCTAACTTGATCTTGAGCTCCAAGGGTCTTGTGGTGAGAAAATATTGATGAAATGGGAGGGCAAATTTTGGGGTACAACAGAAGGCATAGTAGTGGAGATCAGTTTGTACATTGTGAACTGTCTGATAAGAATAAGAATCAGTTCTGGGTCACTTTTATCTATGCGCATAACCAGGCTGCAACTAGAAGAAGATTATGGGCTGAGATCCAAAACATTGCTGGTAGCATCAATAATGCTTGGATGGTTGTTGGAGACTTTAATAATGTTCTCACTAGTTCTGATCGCATTGGTGGAAATCCGATACATGAAACAGAATTTGAAGACCTTACTGCTATGATGTCAGGATCCAACTTGTTTGAGCATGATACTAATGGAAACTACTTCACTTGGACGAATAAACATAAAAATAGATTGATTTACTCTCGTATTGACAGGGCCCTGTGCAACCAAATGTGGTTTGCCCAGTTTCCTGCTAGTATCATTGAGGTTTTGAATGCCCATATTTCTGACCATTGTCCACTCAAAATTCTGACCTATGGGCATGGGTATAAGGGAGTGAAGATACAGCAAAGATTCAGATTCTTGAATAATGTGGTGGAATTCCCTGAGTTCTTGGAGGTGGTTGCTAAGAGCTGGAGCAAAGATGTTAGGGGGAAACCTATGTTTGTCTTATGGCGCAAACTGAAAAGGCTCCAACCAATCTTGAGAGGTCTTAACAGAAGGATGCTTAAAGATATCAAGGGGATGCAAACGTATAGAGACAACCTTTCCCTGTGCCAGCAGAAACTTGTGGCTGATCCGTTTAATTCTGATTTAGTGCAGGAGATCAAGAATTGGGTTGACAAGATTGACCATGCCACTTTTGAGGAAGAAAAGATCCTGAGGCAGAGATCAAAAGCAAATTGGATCCAATTATGTGACTCAAATAATGCATACTTTCATGCATTAGTGAGAGGAAGACAAAAGCTTAATACCATTCCTCACTTAAGGGATCATTCTGGCAAAATGCTGACACACCAAGAGGATATGGAAACTGAAGTTCTGCGCTTCTACTCTGAGTTGGTGGGTAAAACCACTGACAACCTGAAGCATGTGAATATTGATATAATTAGAAGAGGTGCTCAACTTTCCGTTAGTAGTAAAGCTAGTCTTATTCTACCTTTCACTGAGAAGGAAATCTGGGATGCACTGAATAGCATTGGTGATGATAAAACTCCAGGTTTAGATGGTTATAATGCCAAATTTTTCAAAGCTGCTTGGGCTATTGTAAAACAGGACGTTATCTCTGCAATTCAGGACTTCTACCAGCGCAACCAGATGTATGTTGCAATCAACTGTGCTGTAGTGACCTTGTTCCCAAAACTCATGGTGCAGACTGTATGAAGGATCTTCGGCCCATTGCTTGCTGCACGACTGTGTACAAGATAATATCCAAAATTCTTACAAACCGGCTTAGCAAAGTAATAACGGAAGTCATTGACATTAGCCAAGCTGCCTTCTTACCTGGAAGAGTGATCCATGATAATATCCTTATGGATTTTGAGCTCTTGAGAGGGTATAGCCGTAAACATATTTCTCCTCGATACGCTATTCAGATGGATATTCGGAAAGCATATGATACAATCGAATGGAATGCTCTGGCCACGATACTGAAGGAAATGAACTTCCCTGGTAAATTTGTTGATTGGACTATGGAATGTGTTAGCACTGCTTCATTTAGGTACTCGATTAATGGTCAACTGACTGAGCTTTTGCGTGCTAGACGAGGGCTGCGTCAGGGGGATCCAATATCGCCACTGTTATTTGTTGTTGTCATGGAGTACCTCCACAGGGGGCTGGCTAATCTTTCCACTGTGCAGCAGTTCAAATTCCACCCAAATGTAAAAAACTTGGTATAACGAACATAAGTTTTGTTGATGATATCATTCTTTTTGCTAGAGGTGATGCTGCTTCTTTCTGTAATCTGATGCAGGTCTTTAACTGTTTCTCGCAAGCAACAGGACTCTATGTACAACCTTCTAAATGCCATGTGTACTTTGGTGGAGTCCAGCACAGGATTAAACAAGATATTATTCAGCTTACCGATTTTGGTGAAGGAAGCATTCCTTTCAAGTACCTTGGTGTTCCATTAGCCAGTAGGAAACTGTCTAGCCAGCAATGCCAACCGCTTATTGAAAAAATCACCGGGAGAATTAAACATTGGACCTCGCACCTCTTGAGTTATGCTGGTAGATGCCAGTTGATAAAAAGCGTAATATTTGCCATTTCTACGTACTGGCTGCAAGTGTTGCCTCTCCCTAAACAAGTGCTATAACGAATTGATTCTATATGTCGGAGTTTCTTATGGTGTGGATCTGACATTATCAGTAGAAAAGCCCCGATTTCATGGGACTCAGTGTGCAAGCCTAAAGTCGCGGGAGGGATGAATACCTATCACCTGGACACTTGGAGCCAGGCCTCATTAGGGAAACTGCTTTGGAACATTCACATGAAGGCTGACCGTTTATGGATTAGATGGCTGGATACGTTTTATCTTAAGGGGTGTAATATCCTAGAGTGGCAAGGTTCAAATACAAGCTCCTGGATAGTGAAACGGTTGCTTAAGCATAGAGATATCATTAGCAGGTCAGTGCATTGGCAGGATGCGGTTATGAGTAGGAAATATAACACAGGCCGGATGTATAAGGAACTGCGTGGCCATGTCACTCATGTTTATTGGAAGAAATTACTGTTTGACAATTATGCTAGACCCAAAGCAAACTTCTTCCTCTGGATGGCATTATGGAATAGGATCCCTACTAAGAGTAGATTGCAAAAACTTGGTTTTGTGGATGACAGTAGATGCGCTTACTGTAGGGAGGAAGAAACAATGCAACACATCTTCTTTGAATGCATACACACCAAAGATGTTTGGAAGGAAATTTTAAATTGGCAACACATTAGCCATTGCCCCCTTGAGTGGGTCCAAGAAACAAAATGGATGCTTGGGAGAACTAAAAGAAATAAGCCTAGTGGATTGATGCTGAAAATGGCTTTTACGGAGACCATTTATGAGGTATGGCAGGATAGAAATAATTTTATTTTTAATGGTAAGCACCTGGAAGGAAATATTAGAGATAAAATTAAGCATGTTGTCGGAACTAGATGTAGTATGTACAGGAAATTAAGAAGCCACATAATGGGGTTTATTTAATTGAGGTCTAATTGGATTCTTGGATCTTCGGATCAGTTATACTTAAGCTGTTTTTGGTTAATAAAGTATTGCTTTTGATCCAAAAAAAAAATTAAAATAATATGAATTATATTTTTAAGATAATCACGAAAGAACATGTCTTGTACTTTATAATTTTAAATATGTACTCTCTTCTCTAGTTATAAACATCCATAATCCTTTTTACATATTTTTTTAAAAAAAAGGTCAATAATTTTAATAGAGATAATTGATTTATTAATCTTTCAATAATATCATATTATTATATGTACATTATTAATACGTGCAATTTTTAATTTATAAATTAAATTAATTTATTGTCATAATTAAAATCAGCTAAATTAATACGTATAATTTTTAATTTGTAAATTAAATATTTTATTGTCATAATTAAAACTCGCTAAATTGGGACAACCTTTTAAATGAGAAAAATTGAACATAACTAACTTTAAAAAAATAGTTAAAGTTTATTATATATCCTTTTTATAAAAAATTCATTGTCAAATATAATTTTTTAAAATTGAACAAATTAGTAAAAATAAAATTGTAAATTAAATTATACTTATTTATGTAAATTTACAAATTTAAACCAAGGTATAACTAATAATTATTAATATGAAATATAATTTCATAGAACATTCTTAATGAAATTAATACTACTAATAAGATGAAATCATTAAAAATATTTGTTTTATATATAAAACTAAATTTAAGAATTAAATA
>CATIWC010000140.1:7500-22500 GCA_948472305.1 Vicia faba
CACTCAAAGCTGTGAAGCACGAGTGTTTGTGTTACTTGATTAAAAAGCTGGTGAAGCATAATCAAGTGTATATTCTGAAGAGTGTCTTCATTATTTCATTAGTCAATTGTTTTAAGTATCACTGCTGTGATTGAGGGGGAGTGAGTAGGAACTCAGGTTTAAGTTGAACTTAGATTGAAGTTGCATTGGGTAGGTCTTAAGTGAAGGAGATAAACTGGTTGGTTTATTCCTGAATTAATATCTCTTATAGTGGATTTCCTCCCTGGCTTGGTAGCCCCCAGTGTAGGTGTTGTTTCACACTGAACTGGGTAAACAATTGACTGTGTTTCTTTACTGTTTTTATTTACTGTCTTATAGAAAGTCAGATACGGTGTCATAACATTCACTGTGACATTGAGTATCTACTGCCAGAATTACAATTGGCATCAGAGCAGGCACCCTGCCTGTATTACTGGGTGAGATTTAGGGATATCACTTTCTGGCACTATGGACAAAGAAGGAGTTTTTGGAATAGACCACCCATTCTGGATGGAACAAATTATGACTACTGGAAACCTCGTATGATTGCCTTCTTAAAATCACTGGACAAAAAGGCTTGGAGAGCTGCTGACAAAGGATGGAACCATCCCACCATAACTGAGAAAGATGGGACAATCAGTCTGAAGCCTGAGGAAGAATGGAGCAAAGAAGAATATGAGTTAGCCCTGGGTAATTCCAAAGCTTTAAATGCCTTGTTCAATGGAAATGATAGACAACATATTCAGACTAGTAGATCAATGTGAACTGGCCAAGGAAGTGTGGGACACTCTCAAAACTACCCATGAGGGAACATCCAAAGTAAAAATGTCAAGGCTTCAGATGCTGACTACCAAGTTTGAGAACCTAAGGATGAAGGAAGATGAAACCATTCATGAGTTTCACATGAACATATTGGAGATTGCCAACACCTCAGAAGCATTGGGAGAAAAGATGTCTGAAGAAAAACTGGTGAGAAAGATTCTCAGATCCCTGCCTAAAATATTTGCAATGAAGGTAATTGCTATAGAGAAAGCCCAAGATATCAGCAAGTTAAAGGTGGATGAACTCATTGGGTCTCTTCAGACTTTTGAGATGGGGATCAGTGACAATGTTGACAAGAAAAACAAGAGCATAGCACTTGTATCCAACTCTGAAGATAAAAACAAGGAGGATGAAGAAGAAAATATTGCAGAAGCTATAGCCATGCTTGGAAGACAATTCAACAAACTCATCAAGAGAATGGATCCAAAGTCAATGTCAAATGTTGAGAACATCCCCTTTGACATTAATAGATCTTATGACTCCAGCAGAAGACCAAGATCTGAAGAGAAGGGAAATCAAGGCAGAGGAATTCAATGCCATGGTTGTGAAGGATATGGGCATATTCGAGCTGAATGTCCTACCTTTCTTAAGAAACAAAAGAAAGGAATGACTGCTACCTGGTCTGACTGTGATTCAGAAAGTAATTTTGAAGAAGAATATGCCAAACTAGTTACTGCACTAACTGGTGTTTGTACCTCTGAAAGTGACACTAGTGATGAGGAAGTGACATTTGAAGAACTGGCTGATACTTATAAGAAATTGTGTATCAGAAGTGCTGAAGTCTGTGTGCAAAATGAGAGACAAACAAAATGTTAGAACAAAGTTTGAATCTACTACCCTAAGTTTAAGTTTTGATGATAACAAAATGAAAGGATATATTAATTATGTGATTCATATAAGAACTATTTGCTACCTAAAATATTACCTTCTGTTTTGCAGAAACTCTGATAGGTATCAGCAAGTACATCTTAATCAGCATCAGAATATTGGTTATCAACGTCAGCATCAGAAGATGCTATATCAGAATACCAGAATCAGAAGAACAATTCACACGTATGCTGAAGTTTGATGAACAGAACTGCGCTCAACACTCTGATAAAGACAACAACAGTTCATCAGCACTTAAGCAGAGTCAGAATGAAGCCAAGCCAGAACACGCTTTAAGTAGCAACGGCACTGTGCATTCAAAGCGAATTATTACCAACGGCATCATTCCAGACAAGATCTGCTCAATAAGGAAAGTTTGTTAATGGCATTGAATCAAGAATATTGCTCCAACGTACAACAATTTTAGTGCTATATAAACAAGTCAATGAAGATTGAATTGGCTAATGCTCTACATCATATTACACGCCTAAAAGCTAATCATCATCTTCCTTCTCTCAGTTTGCTAAACGCTTCATATTTCCTTACTCAGTATTTTAGCAATCTAGTTTCAATAAGCTTAAGTTGTGTAATATCACAGTTGTGATAAACAGTTTTGTAGAAAACATTCACACACCTAGATTTCTCTTCTTTGTAAGAAAGTGTTTCCTTGACAAACCGGGTTGTGGTTTGCATCAAGAAGGCTTTAGCAGTTGTTAAAGCAGATTGTAATATTCAGTTGAATATAGTGGATTAAGACCTCGTTGGAGAGAGGCGAAATCACCTTGATGGGTGGACTGGAGTAGTTTGAGATCAAACGAACCAGGATAAAAATATCTTGTTCATTGCATTGATTTTCAGTTTTACAATTCAACCCCCCTTCTTGTGTTTTTCACTTCTTCAATTGGCATCAGAGCGCCTGGTTTTGAGCTAAAACACTTAACCGTGTCAGTACAAGATCCAGCGTCATAAAAACACAATGGTAGGAAATTATTCTCACACCAGCAATGACAACCATGAGGACAGAGACAGATTCAGCGGGAAACCTCCAGTCTTTGATGGAGAAAACTTTGATTACTGGAAAGACAGAATTGAAAGCTTCTTTCTGGCACATGATGCTGATCTGTGGGATATGGTGACAAATGGATACACGCACCCTGTGAATGCAAGCGGTTAGAAGATTGATAGGAAAACAATGTCTGACCAACAAAAGCGTGACTTCAAGAATCACCACAAGGCCAGAACCATCCTTCTCAACGCCATCTCGTATGCTGAATATGAAAAGATCTCCAACAGAGACACAGCAAAGAACATGTTTGACTCACTCAGAATGACGCATGAGGGCAACGTTCAGGTCAAAGAAACTAAAGCTCTGGCGCTCATTCAGAAGTATGAGGCGTTCAAGATGGAAGAAAGTGAATCCATTGAAACAATGTTCTCAAGATTCCAGATTCTGGTAGCTGGTCTCAAGGTTCTGGACAAAGGTTACTCTATTGCTGATCACATCAAGAAAATCATCAGAAGCTTACCCAAGCAGTGGAGGCCAATGGTTACAGCTCTGAAGCTAGCAAAAGATCTCAACAAAATTCTCTGGAGGAACTTATCAGCTCCCTCAGAAGTCATGAGATAGAGCTAGAAGTTGATGAACCCCAGAAGCAAGGTAAGCCTTTAGCATTAAAATCTAACAAAAAATCTGAGTCTAAAGTTTTGTAGGCAGTTGAAGAAACATCTGATGGATCCTCATCAGAAGAAGACGAACTCTCCCTCCTCTCCAGAAGAGTGAATCAACTGTGGAAGCAGAGGCAAAGGAAGTTCAGGAATCCCATAAGATCTGATCAGAACGAGTCTTCTTCCAGATACAGAAGGACAAATTCTTCCTCTGGATACAGAAGTTCTGAAGGCTCCTCAGGTAGCAGAAAGCCAAACACCAAGGACATCATCTGCTATGAGTGCAATGAGCAAGGACACTACAAGAGTGACTGCCCAAAGCTTCAGAGGGAAAAGCCCAAAAAGAAGTTTGGAAGAGAAAAGAAGAAAAGTCTCATGGCTACATGGGATGACTCTGACTCGTCTGAAGCTGACTCAGAATCAGATGATGAGAGAGCAAACATAGCTCTCATGGCTAACATTTCAGAAGATAGTGAAGCTTCTGAATCAGACTCAGAATCAGATACTGAAGAGGTATTTCCTAACTTTGCTGTTAATTTTACCAAGGCTGAACTTGCTGAAAGCCTTAATGAAATCCTGGAAAGGTATCAGCAGATTAGAGTTAAATTTAGAGACCTGAAAAGGAATCTTGAATCTGACTCTAATAAGATTGAGAGTCTTAAATTGGAGAATTCTGAGCTGAGAACTAAAATTTCAAAATTAGAAAATACTTTACAAAACTCTCAGAAGGAACCAATTTCTGAAACTCCCAGCAACGCTGATGAGATCATCAAGGAGTATGATCACAGTTTCCAGAAGTTCCTTGCTAAAAGCATAGATAGAAGCAAAATGGCTTCAATGATCTATGGAGTTAGCAAAAACGGCAGGAAGGGAATAGGATACCAAGGTAAGGTTCCTACACCAAAGAATGTCATGGATTTAACCATTAAACACACTCCTCTGAATTCACATTTTGTGTATGGTCACACACATGATATTAAATACACTAGCAGTAAGTACTCTGAAACCAAAATTCAACCAGAGTTTTGGTAAATCTAACAAATCAGGACCCAAGAAAATCTGGGTACCTAAGGATAAAATAATACATGTTGCAGATATCTTTATCAGCAAATCAGAAACACCAGTCATAGTACCTGGACTCTGGCTGCTCGCGACACATGACGGGAAGAAGGCATATGTTCCAAAGCCTGGAACTTAAGCCTGGAGGCCACGTTGGCTTTGGAGGCAAGCAGAGGGGAAAGATAATTGGCTCTGGAACTGTAGGTAATGGAAATCTTCCCTCTATTAATAATGTTCTGCTAGTAGATGGATTAATGCATAATCTATTATCCATAAGTCAATTAAGTGATAACGGTTATGATATAATCTTTAATCAAAAATCATGTAAAGCTGTTAGTCAGAAAGATGGGACTATCCTGTTTAATGGAAAGAGGAAAAACAACATTTACAAAATCAAACTTTCTGAACTGAAAAGTCAGAATGTAAAGTGCCCTCTGTCTGTTAACAACGAGCAGTGGATCTGGCACAGAAGATTGGGGCATGTTAGTATGAGAAGAATATCTCAGATTAACAAACTCAATCTGGTCAGAGGACTTCCTAATTTGAAGTTCAATTCAGATGCTCTGTGTGAAGCATGTCAGAAAGGCAAGTTTGCAAAACCTTCTTTTAAATCAAAAAATGTTGTTTCTACCTCTAAGCCATTAGAACTTCTGCACATTGACTTATTTGGACCAGTTAAAATTGCTTCAGTCAGTGGCAAGAAGTATGGGTTAGTAATCATAGATGACTATAGCAGATGGACATGGGTAAAGTTCTTAAGACACAAGGACGAGTCACACTCTGTGTTTGTTACCTTCTGTAACCAAGTTCAGAATGAAAAGGATCTTAGAATCGTTAAAGTCAGAAGTGATCATCGTGGAGAATTTGAAAACAAAGATTTTGAGTCATTCTTTAATGACAGAGGCATTCTGCATGATTTCTCTTGTCCTAGAACTCCCCAACAAAATGGAGTTGTAGAACGAAAGAACAGAACATTGCAAGAAATGGCCAGAACCATGATCAATGAGACAAATGTTGCTAAGATCTTCTGGGCAGAGGCAATAAACACAGCGTGCTACATTCAGAATAGAATCTCAATAAGACCTATTCTGGAAAAGACTCCATATGAATTGTGGAAGAATAGAAAGCCCAACATTTCATATTTTCATCCATTTGGATGTACCTGTTTTATGTTAAATACAAAGAATTATTTGAACAAGTTTGACTCTAAAGCACAGAAGTGTATTATGTTAGGATACTCTGAACGCTCAAGAGGGTACAGAGTATACAATACAGAAACACAGATTGTGGAAGAATCAATCAGTGTTCGTTTTGATGATAAGCTTGACTCTGAAAAGTCAAAGCAGAATGAAGTTTTTGCAGGTATGGAAATTGAATTTACAGGTTCTGAAGACAAGTCATCAGAAGCTCTCAATACAGACACTCCTTAAACGTCTGAAAGGAGCACTGCTAGAAATCCTACAACAGCTGTTGATCAACCTCAGAAGAGAATACCCAGAAGCAGCTTGGACCACCCAGAAGAGACTATCTTAGGAAGAAAGGAAGACCAAATCAGAACAAGAGCAAGCTTCAGAAACTCTGAAGAAACCCTCATGGGACTTGTGTCTCTGATTGAACCTTCTTCTATTGATGAAGCACTTCTGGATAATGACTGGATTCTGGCAATGCAAGAAGAGCTGAATCAATTCACCAGAAATGACGTATGGGATCTTGTTCCCAGACCAAAAGGATTCAATGTCATTGGAACAAGATGGGTCTTCAGAAACAAGCTAAATGAACAAGGTGAAGTCATCAGAAACAAAGCACGACTGGTTTCACAAGGTTATAGTCAGCAAGAGGGGATAGACTATACAGAAACCTTTGCCCCAGTCGCCAGGTTAGAATCTATCAGACTTTTAATTTCATTTGCTGTTAATAGAGGCATCACTCTGTATCAGATGGATGTCAAGAGTGCATTCTTAAATGGTTATATAGAAGAAGAGGTTTATGTCCACCAACCCCCTGGTTTTGAAAATACAAAACATCCAGAACATGTTTTCAAACTAAAGAAGTCACTATATGGTCTGAAACAAGCTCCCAGAGCTTGGTATGAAAGACTAAGTAACTTTCTATTAGAAAATGGATTCACCAGAGGGAAGGTGGACACTACCTTATTCTGTAAATCAGTTAAGAATGACATCTTAGTCTGTCAAATTTATGTTGATGATATTATCTTTGGTTCTACTAATCCTTCTCTTGGAAGAAAATTTGCTAAGTGTATGCAGGCAGAATTTGAGATGAGCCTCATGGGGGAACTGGAATTCTTTCTAGGAATTCAGATCAATCAAACTCCAGAGGGAACTTACATTCATCAGAGCAAATACATCAGAGATCTTCTGAAGAAATTTGACCTCTCAGAATGTAAGCCATCAAAGATTCCAATGCATCCCACGTGCATTCTGGAAAGAGAAGAGGTAAGCAAAAAGGTAGAACAGAAAGTCTACAGAGGTATGATTGGTTCTCTCCTTTATCTGACAGCTTCAAGACCTGATATATTATTCCGCGTATGTATTTGTGCTAGATTCTAATCAGATCCTAGAGAATCTCACTTAACAGCTGTTAAGCGAATTTTCAAGTATCTGAAAGGTACTACTAATCTGGGTTTGTTTTATAGAAAATCTAGTGATTACAATTTAGTAGGCTACTGCGATGCTGACTTTGCTGGAGACAGAGTGGAGCGTAAAAGTACTTCTGGAAGCTGCCAGTTTCTGGGAGAAAATCTGATCTCTTGGTCCAGCAAAAGACAATCCACAATTGCGCTATCAACAGCAGAAGCTGAGTACATAGCAGCAGCAGGATGTAGCACACAAATGCTCTGGATGAAAAGTCAGCTTGAAGACTTCCAGATTTTTGAGAGTAACATCCCTATACTCTGACAATACTTCTGCTATTTGCTTAAGTAAGAATCCCATTTTACATTCTAGAGCTAAGCATATAGAAATAAAACATCACTTCATCAGGGACTATATTCAGATGAATTTAAAATTTATAGATACAGACCATCAATGGGCTGATATCTTCACTAAACCCCTTTCTGAAGATAGGTTCAATTTCATTCTGAAACATCTCAGCATGAAAATCTGCCCAGAGTGAAAATGCTTTAATTCCATATATTTATCTTCAGAATGTATTTGTGTTACTGTGAACTTCTGATCAATCTCTTTTCAGAAAGATAGAACATGCAGATTGTATCAGATGCTAGTCTTAAAGATCTGAGCGTTTCAGCTCAAAGATAGACGTGTTGATCACTAAATCAAACAAGTGTCATCCAATCATCAGCAAATCTCTGAAGCAGAACGCGTGCACGCTTCTGAGAAGGCAAAACGCTGATTGGGTGCATTGAGACACATGTCTGGTAACCGTTTTAAGTATCTTTCTCAAATCCCCCAAAATCAGCAAGCATTAAATGAAAGTAATCATGTTTTTAAAACGTAATCATGATTTTATTTCTCTTTCTTGAAAACGTTTACACTTTCAAAATATTCTGAAGCCTATTTAAGCACGTTAACCTCTCACTTTAATCTTTTACAGTTTCTCATTATCTCTCAAAGATTTTCTGCATTTTATCTGTGTTCATCTCTTTCAAACCCATTTTCTCAGTTTTTCTCAAAATCCCTAAGTGTGAACATGGCAACCTCCAGCAGTGCTTCTGCAGGTTCTCAGAAGAAAGCATCCTCTGAACAATACCAAGTTCCATTCAGAACACTCCTTACTCCAGTGAAGAATCTTGAAGTGTTATCTGAACTGATCATTGATTTTGGCAGTCTGAAAGAGAATGGCTTTGATTTAACAGAAGAAGTTAGGGCACAGAAATGGGAAAGGTATTTTGACAGGTTGGTTGGACCAACATTCCCAATGTTAGTCAAGGAGTTTTGGATTCACGCAACTGCTTTAACGCATCAAGTCACCTCCTACATAATGGGCAAGAAGATTGTGATCACTGAGGATCATATAGCAAAGTTGATTGGTTACAGTGGCGGTGGCATCCGCTGTATTGATATGGCTGAAAGATGCTCTGACGTGGGTGTCATAGCAGAAAGGATTTTCACCCTTGGGGTGCCCAGCAGCAAGATCAGAGATCTGAAGGATCACCACAGAGTTTGGGCGAAGATAATTCTGGGGTGTTTTAATCATAGGAAGCCAACTAGTTCCCCTGATTACATAAATATAGATCAGCAGTTTCTGATCTATTTTATCAATCAGAAGGTAAAAATCAACTTGGTTCATCTTCTGTTTAATCACCTCAGAACAAGCGTGAAGGAAACCAGGGAAGAAGAAAGAACAAAGAGGGATTGGATACCCTTTGGAAGGTTGATATCAGATATTCTGACTGAGAATAGGCTGATAGAGCACCTGATAGAAGCTCAAGAGTTAAGCACCATTGAACCAACGGTTGGGAAGCCTCTGAACGCGAAGAATCTGAAGAAAATGAAGTTAATAGAGAATATCAGAAAGGAACCCAACGTTACTCCCACTGTTGGCATCACCAGCAGAAGAGTCCCACTGAGTGACTTTCCTTTATTTTCTGAGATAGAATCTAAACCAGCATGGTGCACAAGCAGACTGAGACTGCTGATCAGATCAAAGCAATGTTGGAGACTCTGTTCACACGCCTTCCTCCCCAACCTTAGATTTTCATTCATGCCATTTTTATGTTTTCTTTGCATATCTTCTGTACTGCTTTGTTTGATTCTGAATATTTTAATATTACAAGTTTTTCTGCTCTAAATGTTTTAGCACATCACTTACACTTTTTGATTGCTGACAAAAAGGGGGAGAATAAGAAAGATATTTTCTCAATAACGGATTACTGAGACAGAAAATCTCAGACATTCTAACTCTGATATACTTGAATATGTTTTCTGTTTTTGCTTAAGTCTACAGGTACAAGAATGCTCTCTAACTCACTGAAGACTAAAGCTCTGATACTCTGATCCAAAGCAAAGCTCTGATAAAGCTCTGACATACTGATCTGAAGCTCTGCTCTGATATTCTGATCTAAAGCTTCTGACAGTCAAAGACTCTGATATTCTGATGCTCAAAGAAAGGCAACAAAGATCTGATCCTGAAGAACTCTTGGAATTAAAGAGGGAAGTAATAAATTCAAGGGGAGTATCTCTCAACTCTGATATCTCTTTATCCCTTATCTTTGATAACTTCTTACTCTGATACATCTTATCATTTAGTTATCTCTGATACTTCTTCACGTTATTTTCCATTAAAAATATCTAGTTTTTGTCATCATCAAAAAGGGGGAGATTGTTAGAACAAAGTTTGAATCTACTACCCTAAGTTTAAGTTTTGATGATAACAAAATGAAAGGATATATTAATTATGTGATTCATATAAGAACTATTTGCTACCTAAAATATTACCTTCTGTTTTGCAGAAACTCTGATAGGTATCAGCAAGTACATCTTAATCAGCATCAGAATATTGGTTATCAACGTCAGCATCAGAAGATGCTATATCAGAATACCAGAATCAGAAGAACAATTCACGCGTATGCTGAAGCTTGATGAACAGAACTGCGCTCAACACTCTGATAAAGACAACAACAATTCATCAGCACTTAAGCAGAGTCAAAATGAAGCCAAGCCAGAACACGCTTTAAGTAGCAACGGCACTGTGCATTCAAAGCGAATTATTACCAACGGCATCATTCCAGACAAGATCTGCTCAATAAGGAAAGTTTGTTAATGGCATTGAATCAAGAATATTGCTCCAACGTTCAACAATTTCAGTGCTATATAAACAAGTCAATGAAGATTGAATTGGCTAATGCTCTACATCATATTACACGCCTAAAAGCTAATCATCATCTTCCTTCTCTCAGTTTGCTAAACGCTTCATATTTCCTTACTCAGTATTTTAGCAATCTAGTTTCAATAAGCTTAAGTTGTGTAATATCACAATTGTGATAAACAGTTTTGTAGAAAACATTCACACACCTAGATTTCTCTTCTTTGTAAGAAAGTGTTTCCTTGACAAACCGGGTTGTGGTTTGCATCAAGAAGGCTTTAGCAGTTGTTAAAGCAGATTGTAATATTCAGTTGAATATAGTGGATTAAGACCTCGTTGGAGAGAGGCGAAATCACCTTGACGGGTGGACTGGAGTAGTTTGAGATCAAACAAACCAGGATAAAAATATCTTGTTCATTGCATTGATTTTCAGTTTTACAATTCAACCCCCCTTCTTGTGTTTTTCACTTCTTCACAAAACTCATCATAAAGTTGGAGGCTGAAAAAAGGGCAGACCTTGAAACTATAAGGCATATAGAAGGGGAAGTTCAAATCCTGAACTCAAAACTGAACCAGATGACCAAATCTATCAAGATGCTGACAAATGGAACTGACAAATTGGAAGAAATCCTTCAGGTTGGACAAAATGTGAGAAACAAGTCTGGTCTAGGATTTGTGGCAGCAAAGAAATTTAGTGTAGACAAGAAGATCAGGTCTAATAAACAAATGTCAAAGCAGATGTCACAACATAACACTCAACATCGAGAACAGAGAAATATGAAGAAAAAGTACCAAAGATGGAGATGTCATCATTGTGGGAGGTTTGGTCACATAAAGCCTTTCTGCTTTAGATTGTATGGATACCCTAATCAGAACCCAGGTGTCAAACCTAAGTCTAACAGGGTACCACATACTCCTCAATGGAAGAAAAAGGCTACTGCCCTGATAGCCCACACTTCCCCGAGAGTCTCTGCAAAGGAAGACTGGTACTTTGACAGTGGGTGTTCTAAGCACATGACTGGAATCAAGAACCTTCTCAATAATGTTAAACCTCACACCACTAGTTATGTGACCTTTGGAGATGGTGCTACAGGTGAAATCAAAGGAGTTGGTAATTTGGACTGCCCTGAAGTTCCAAATCTAAATGAAGTACTATTGGTAAAAGGCCTGACTGCTAATCTCATTAGTATTAGTCAATTATGTGATCTAGGATTCAAGGTCAACTTCTCAAAATCTGAATGTCTTGTAACTAATGAAAAACAAGAAGTTGTAATGAAAGGAGTCTGATCAAAAGACAACTATTACTTGTGGGAGCCTGAGAACACTAATTACTCCACTGTGTGTTCTATTGCCAAAGAAGAAAAAGAGGTGAAACTGTGGCACCAAAAACTTGGCCATCTTCATCTAAGAGGAATGAAAAGGAGTATCTCCATGGAGGCAGTCAGAGGGATTCCAAGACTGCAAATTGATGAAGGGAGAGTTTGTGGTGAATGTCAAGTTGGTAAGCAGACTAGGATGTCACATCCAAAGTCAAGACATCTGACCACCTCTAAGGTTCTAGAACTTCTTCATATGGGACCAATGCAGGTGGAAAGTCTTGGTGGAAAGAGATATGCCTATGTTGTGGTGGATGACTTTTCCAGATTCACCTGGATTAACTTCATTAGGGAAAAATCTGATGTGTTTGAAGTTTTTAAAGAACTGTGCAAAAGAATTCAAAGAGAAAAAGAAGGGTGTATTGTCAGAATCAGAAGTGATCATGACAAGGAATTTGAAAACAGTAAGTTTAATGAGTTCTGTTCCTCAGAAGGAATTAGTCATGAATTCTCTTCTCCTATAACTCCTCAACAAAATGGAGTTGAAGAGAGGAAAAATAGGACCATACAGGAATCTGCCAGAGCTATGATACATGCCAAAAGACTTCCTTTACATTTTTGTGCTGAAGTTGAATACATTGCAGTTGGTAGTAGCTGTTCTCAAATTATCTGGATGACACAGATGCTCACTGAGTTTAATGTCACACAAGATGTTATGACATTGTACTGTGACAATCTGAGTACAATCAACATTTCCAAGAACCCTATTCAGCATAGCAGGACCAAGCACATTGACATTAGACATCACTTAATCAGAGACCTTGTAGAAGAGAAAACAATTAATCTGGAATATGTTGCCACTGAGCTACAACTGGATGACATTTTTACCAAGGCACTTGATCCAAATCAATTTGAAAACTTGAGGGGCAAGTTGGGTATTTGCCAACATGAGAAATTGTAGCAATTAATTTTGCTTAAAACAAGGGTTGAAGGAGTTATTTTTGTTAAGTCTATTTTGAGTGGGTTAATCATATGTTTTCCCAATTCTTTCAAAATTATTAAGAAGTTGAATAGACACTCTTTTGCCTCCTTGCTCTCTCGACTTTGCAACAAATCCCTTTCTCTCAATCAAAGTTTTCTCTCTAGTTGCTACTGGTTTTCTAAGTCAATCAAAATGTCTCAAACATCATCCTCATCCAAGACGACCATTTCATCTTCATCATCTGATCAAGATTCTCGGGCAATCACCTCATGCATGGATTCTGAAGTCCTGGAGATTACTCCTCTTAGAGAAATGGCAACAAACCCCTCCAAGGTCAAAAAGCTGAGAACAAGGCATGCAGGAAGGTCTCAAGCTACTTCATCCGGTAATCCCTCTCAACCTTCATCTTCTGTACCAAATAGGGAAGGATCAGCTTATGTACATCAAGTAATAGCTAGGCTTGTTACAAGAATATTGAGTGAGAACCACTCTGTACCGGGGATTTCTGTTCCATTAAATCAAGAATCAGCAAGCCCAAATGTTGAAGCAAACCCAGATGTCTCTGAGAATGTTGAGACACCAAGTGACAACATTCAGAAATCATCTGAAAACCTTGATGATATTCAGAACCATTCAGAGAAGAATGTTGAACCACCTGTTATTGATGTGGATGAGGAATACTCAGACAATGACCTAATTGCAAATATCAACCCTAGCATTGCTAGGAGAATGATGAACAAAAAGGGTAATCAGGATGCTGCAAAATGTCTAACCAAAGAGAAACCTGCTGATAAGAAAACCAGGTCTGAAGGCAAGACTGGTGTAGAAACTGTGAAGACTGGACTGTCCAAAGGGAAGGTGAAAGCCCAAGTGCATACTGGGAGTCTCTCAAAGCCTGCGAGACAACCAATAACAAAGAAGAGAAAAGAACCCGAGCCTTCTGATTCTGATGAGGAATCAGAATTTGAAATTGATGCTGAAGACATTCCTCTCAGAAGGAAACTCCCTTCCAGCAAAATGGCTAGAGTTCCTGAAGTCCCCACTGACAACATTTCATTTCACCACCCTGAAAATGCCAAGAGATGGAAGTATGTTTGCTTGAAGAGAATAGCCTTGAAAAGATAACTAAACAATGGTGCCATGGATTACAAGGAAATCATGGACCTGATCAAAGCTGCTGGACTAATGAAGACTGTGGTAAAATTTACCAAATGCTATGAAAATCTGGTCAAGGAATTCATAGTGAATTTGTCTGATGAATGTGCTGATGGAAGGTCAGCTGACTTTGAATGTGTCTATGTGAGATGAAGAAGGGTTAATTTCTCTCCATCTGAAATTAACAAATTTCTTGGAAGATCAAATGAGGCTTGCCCTGAACTAGAAGTCACTGACAATGAAGTATGCCAAACCATCACAGCAAGACAAGTCAAGTGTTGGCCCTTAAAAGGCAAGCTGAATGCCAGCAAACGAAGCATGAAATTTGCCATCCTGCACAAGATTGGTGCAGCCAACTGGGTCCCTACCAACCATAAATCAACCATCTCCACAGGATTGGGGAGATTCATTTATGCTGTTGGAACCAAGACTGAATTTGACTATGGCAGGTATATTTTTGATCAAACTTTAAAACATGCTGGTAGCTATGTTGTTAAAGGCCCTATTGCCTTTCCCTCCCTCCTATGTGGAATTATCCTTGCTCAGTACCCTGATATCCTGGTGGAAAGAGATACTACTTGCAAAAGAGCTCCTGCTCTTGGGTTACACTACAAGCTATTTCAGGGATCTCATGTTCCTGACATTGTCATAACATCAGCTGAGACATCATCTGTAAAACCTCAGTCCAAGACATCTGATGTTATAGCTGTATTGAAAGAGACCTGCAAAGAGCTGGAGACAAGGAAAAAGACTCTAGAAAACCTAATTGCCAGCTTAGAACAGGAGGAGACTGAAGGAAACAGAAGGGAAGAGGGTGCTGCTGAAGATTAGCTCAATGCTGAAGAAAGTAGCTCCTCTGAAGATGACAATGCTTAAAGTTTGGTGGAGTTGACAAGCCTGATGCTGGTTCCTGTTGATGCAAGTGTTTTCAGATTTTATTTGTTGTTTTTATTACTTATTTTGGATGACTGTATAACATATAAGTACATGTATCTTTGGCCTATTTGTGGCTAAAGAGGGGGAGATATTTTGTGTTAATTACTTGGTAGACATCATTTTTTTTTCTGCAGTCATATTCACTCTGCTGCTCTCTATTCTCTGATTGCTTAGGGGTTTTACCCAAAAATCTGCCAAAGGGGGAGTTTGTAAGTGTTTAGTTATTGGCATGTATTTTTGGTAAAACCAGGTGTGTAAATGTCATGACTGATGTCATAACATTCTGGATTATTAGGTACTTTATGTAGAAAAATTATGGCATACAGTAGCTACTGTTTATGAGTGTGTATCTGAGCATTTTGCAATGATCACATTTTTTGCCTTCTACCAAAATCAGTA
>CATIWC010000141.1:30000-32500 GCA_948472305.1 Vicia faba
GGGGCCAATTTTCCGAGCCACGCACACACGCGCGCGTCTCGTCCTCGTCCTCGTCCTCGTCCAAGTCCCAAGTCCCAATCGCGACATTTCGCGTCATTTCGCGCCGCGTTGCTTTTGCCCAAGGCAAAAATCACGTCGGATTGCGCCGTCCGTGACCACGACCGTCGCACCGCGCACCCCGATAAAATTTTGATCTTCGACCAACGGACGATTCGATGACGGGAACGCCAAAATTTGACATGATTTTGCGGCAAAACTTCGATCGCAACTCCCATGCCCCGCCGCCCGAACGTCCGTGACCAGGTCGGGACGAGCCACTCGGCCGGGCACGGGCACCGCAAAATTTTAGCAAATTTTTTTCTTCGCCCAAAGAACGATTCGATGGTTGGAATGCCAATATTTTATTGGGTTGTGCGGCAAAACTTCGATCGCAACTTCGATTCCGTCGACGGGACCATCCGTGGCATGCCACGGACCTTCCGTGTGGCCGGCACGGGCACGCAAAATCCAGCCAAATTTTGAATTTTTTTTATCAAGAACGCTCGATTCGATGATGAAAATTCGATATTTGGATTGGATTTTGTGCGGGGGGTTGATGGATTTGCCATTGGAATCGTTTGGAACACCCATGGGCATGTTCCGTCTAGGCAGCATGTGGCCTGGCCTGGGCGTGGCCTGGCCTGGGCGTGGCAAGGCCCCAGGCGGACCAGGCAAGGGCCTCCCCCTATATATGTTTGAACTGAAATCCTCACTTTGCCACCAAATTGGTCCCTTTTTCCCTGTAGACATAAATTTCTAGTTTGATGACTTAGACTTCGAATTTTTTCTTGATTTTTTGCATGCTCTTTAAACACAATATAAGAACCCCTCCCACCAAAAATTAGAATTTTTCGACTTCGGATGAATTAATTATGAATTTTCTAAGCGCCGGATTTTCAAGAACGGGAGCGGAGGCAAACGCGCCTTAGGAATGGAATTTCCCGATGATTTTTTGCATGGACATCTCAAATAACACATAGAAGGGATCTGCAAAGTTTCGTAGCGTTTCGATAACGTCTCGATTTATTTTGAATTTTCGTCCGAAACGCGTGTAATTGAGTTTTTTTCAAGGGGCGGAAGCAAACAAACGTCGGGCTACGGAATGAGTTCCGGTCTGGAATTTTTCATGCATTAATCAGCCACCAAATTGAGATGGCATGCCAAGTTTCATGCCATTCGGGCGATCCCTCGATATATTTCGGCTTTTCGCGTGTCGGGCCCCCGTGCGGTTTTTCCGACGGGAGCGGAGGCAAACGCGCCTTAGGGGAATAATCTCCCGATGGATTTTTGCATGCACTTCCCAAATAACACATTGAGAGTGTCCAAGGAGTTTCGTAGCGTTTCGACAAGCCCTCGGTCTACTTTCAATTTCCGACCGGAACGCGTGCGTGTGCGGTTTCTCCATGAACGGGAGCGGAGGCAAACGCGCCTTAGGGGAATAATCTCCCGATGAATTTTTGCATGGAAGTCCCAAATAACACATAGAAGGGATCTGCAAAGTTTCGTAGCGTTTCGACAATTTTGAATTTCCGGCCCGAACGGGCCCCCGTGCGGTTTTTTCCGACGGGAGCGGAGGCAAACGCGCCTTAGGGGAATAATCTCCCGATGGATTTTTGCATGCACTTCCCAAATAACACATTGAGAGTGTCCAAGGAGTTTCGTAGCGTTTCGACAAGCCCTCGGTCTACTTTCAATTTCCGACCGGAACGCGTGCGTGTGCGGTTTCTCCATGAACGGGAGCGGAGGCAAACGCGCCTTAGGGGAATAATCTCCCGATGAATTTTTGCATGGAAGTCCCAAATAACACATAGAAGGGATCTGCAAAGTTTCGTAGCGTTTCGACAATTTTGAATTTCCGGCCCGAACGGGCCCCCGTGCGGTTTTTCCGACGGGAGCGGAGGCAAACGCGCCTTAGGGGAATAATCTCCCGATGGATTTTTGCATGCACTTCCCAAATAACACATTGAGAGTGTCCAAGGAGTTTCGTAGCGTTTCGACAAGCCCTCGGTCTACTTTCAATTTCCGACCGGAACGCGTGCGTGTGCGGTTTCTCCATGAACGGGAGCGGAGGCAAACGCGCCTTAGGGGAATAATCTCCCGATGAATTTTTGCATGGAAGTCCCAAATAACACATAGAAGGGATCTGCAAAGTTTCGTAGCGTTTCGACAATTTTGAATTTCCGGCCCGAACGGGCCCCCGTGCGGTTTTTCCGACGGGAGCGGAGGCAAACGCGCCTTAGGGGAATAATCTCCCGATGGATTTTTGCATGCACTTCCCAAATAACACATTGAGAGTGTCCAAGGAGTTTCGTAGCGTTTCGACAAGCCCTCGGTCTACTTTCAATTTCCGACCGGAACGCGTGCGTGTGCGGTTTCTCCATGAACGGGAGCGGAGGCAAACGCGCCTTAGGGGAATAATCTCCCGATGAATTTTTGCATGGAAGTCCCAAATAACACATAG
>CATIWC010000142.1:37500-40000 GCA_948472305.1 Vicia faba
GTTTCGATAACGTCTCGATTTATTTTGAATTTTCGTCCGAAACGCGTGTAATTGAGTTTTTTTCAAGGGGCGGAAGCAAACAAACGTCGGGCTACGGAATGAGTTCCGGTCTGGAATTTTTCATGCATTAATCTGCCACCAAATTGAGATGGCATGCCAAGTTTCATGCCATTCGGGCGATCCCTCGATATATTTCGGCTTTTCGCGTGTCGGGCCCCCGTGCGGTTTTTCCGACGGGAGCGGAGGCAAACGCGCCTTAGGGGAATAATCTCCCGATGGATTTTTGCATGCACTTCCCAAATAACACATTGAGAGTGTCCAAGGAGTTTCGTAGCGTTTCGACAAGCCCTCGGTCTACTTTCAATTTCCGACCGGAACGCGTGCGTGTGCGGTTTCTCCATGAACGGGAGCGGAGGCAAACGCGCCTTAGGGGAATAATCTCCCGATGAATTTTTGCATGGAAGTCCCAAATAACACATAGAAGGGATCTGCAAAGTTTCGTAGCGTTTCGACAATTTTGAATTTCCGGCCCGAACGGGCCCCCGTGCGGTTTTTCCGACGGGAGCGGAGGCAAACGCGCCTTAGGGGAATAATCTCCCGATGGATTTTTGCATGCACTTCCCAAATAACACATTGAGAGTGTCCAAGGAGTTTCGTAGCGTTTCGACAAGCCCTCGGTCTACTTTCAATTTCCGACCGGAACGCGTGCGTGTGCGGTTTCTCCATGAACGGGAGCGGAGGCAAACGCGCCTTAGGGGAATAATCTCCCGATGAATTTTTGCATGGAAGTCCCAAATAACACATAGAAGGGATCTGCAAAGTTTCGTAGCGTTTCGACAATTTTGAATTTCCGGCCCGAACGGGCCCCCGTGCGGTTTTTCCGACGGGAGCGGAGGCAAACGCGCCTTAGGGGAATAATCTCCCGATGGATTTTTGCATGCACTTCCCAAATAACACATTGAGAGTGTCCAAGGAGTTTCGTAGCGTTTCGACAAGCCCTCGGTCTACTTTCAATTTCCGACCGGAACGCGTGCGTGTGCGGTTTCTCCATGAACGGGAGCGGAGGCAAACGCGCCTTAGGGGAATAATCTCCCGATGAATTTTTGCATGGAAGTCCCAAATAACACATAGAAGGGATCTGCAAAGTTTCGTAGCGTTTCGACAATTTTGAATTTCCGGCCCGAACGGGCCCCCGTGCGGTTTTTCCGACGGGAGCGGAGGCAAACGCGCCTTAGGGGAATAATCTCCCGATGGATTTTTGCATGCACTTCCCAAATAACACATTGAGAGTGTCCAAGGAGTTTCGTAGCGTTTCGACAAGCCCTCGGTCTACTTTCAATTTCCGACCGGAACGCGTGCGTGTGCGGTTTCTCCATGAACGGAGCGGAGGCAAACGCGCCTTAGGGGAATAATCTCCCGATGAATTTTTGCATGGAAGTCCCAAATAACACATAGAAGGGATCTGCAAAGTTTCGTAGCGTTTCGACAATTTTGAATTTCCGGCCCGAACGGGCCCCCGTGCGGTTTTTCCGACGGGAGCGGAGGCAAACGCGCCTTAGGGGAATAATCTCCCGATGGATTTTGCATGCACTTCCCAAATAACACATTGAGAGTGTCCAAGGAGTTTCGTAGCGTTTCGACAAGCCCTCGGTCTACTTTCAATTTCCGACCGGAACGCGTGCGTGTGCGGTTTCTCCATGAACGGGAGCGGAGGCAAACGCGCCTTAGGGGAATAATCTCCCGATGAATTTTTGCATGGAAGTCCCAAATAACACATAGAAGGGATCTGCAAAGTTTCGTAGCGTTTCGACAATTTTGAATTTCCGGCCCGAACGGCCCCCGTGCGGTTTTTCCGACGGGAGCGGAGGCAAACGCGCCTTAGGGGAATAATCTCCCGATGGATTTTTGCATGC
This sequence comes from Vicia faba, assembly GCA_948472305.1. Taxonomy (NCBI): domain Eukaryota; kingdom Viridiplantae; phylum Streptophyta; class Magnoliopsida; order Fabales; family Fabaceae; genus Vicia; species Vicia faba. Next base: position 39,414 of record CATIWC010000142.1, read on the forward strand.
ACTTCCCAAATAACACATTGAGAGTGTCCAAGGAGTTTCGTAGCGTTTCGACAAAGCCCTCGGTCTACTTTCAATTTCCGACCGGAACGCGTGCGTGTGCGGTTTCTCCATGAACGGGAGCGGAGGCAAACGCGCCTTAGGGGAATAATCTCCCGATGAATTTTTGCATGGAAGTCCCAAATAACACATAGAAGGGATCTGCAAAGTTTCGTAGCGTTTCGACAATTTGAATTTCCGGCCCGAACGGGCCCCCGTGCGGTTTTTCCGACGGGAGCGGAGGCAAACGCGCCTTAGGGGAATAATCTCCCGATGGATTTTTGCATGCACTTCCAAATAACACATTGAGAGTGTCCAAGGAGTTTCGTAGCGTTTCGACAAGCCCTCGTCTACTTTCAATTTCCGACCGGAACGCGTGCGTGTGCGGTTTCTCCATGAACGGGAGCGGAGGCAAACGCGCCTTAGGGGAATAATCTCCCGATGAATTTTTGCATGGAAGTCCCAAATAACACATAGAAGGGATCTGCAAAGTTTCGTAGCGTTCGACAATTTTGAATTTCCGGCCCGAACGGGCCCCCGTGCGGTTTTTC
>CATIWC010000143.1:0-38878 GCA_948472305.1 Vicia faba
ACTAAGTTAAAAGACTATTACTTAATGACACATATTCCATATACATTTGAAATAATTCAAATTATCTATTGAGTCTCGATAGTATATTTATTCACCATATTCATATTGTATTATGGTATAATAGATGTAAACAGTTTCAGTATTTTCTAATTCTCCATCACCAAATTTTAGGTTACTTCATCACTAAGAAACTAAGTTAAAAGACTATTACTTAATGACACATATTCCATATACATTTGAAATAATTCAAATTATCTAATGAGTCTCGATAGTATATTTATCCACCATATTCATATTGTATTATCGTATAATAGATGTAAACAATTTCAATATTTTTCTTCTTCTCTATCACCAAATCTTAGGTTACTTCATCACTAAGAAACTAAGTTAAAACACTTTTACTTAATGACACATATTCCATATACATTTGAAATAATTCAAATTATCTAATGAGTATCGATAGTATATTTATCCACCATATTCATATTGTATTATCGTATAATAGATGTAAACAATTTCAGTATTTTCTTTCTTCTCCATCACTAAATCTTAGGTTACTTCATCACTAAGAAACTAAGTTAAAACACTTTTACTTAATGACACATATTCCATATACATTTGAAATAATTCAAATTATCTAATGAGTATCGATAGTATATTTATTCACCATATTCATATTGTATTATGGTATAATAGATGTAAACAGTTTCAGTATTTTCTTTCTTCTCCATCACCAAATCTTAGGTTACTTCATCACTAAGAAACTAAGTTAAAAGACTATTACTTAATGACACATATTCCATATACATTTGAAATAATTCAAATTATCTAATGAGTCTCGATAGTATATTTATTCACCATATTCATATTGTATTATGGTATAATAGATGTAAACAGTTTCAGTATTTTCTAATTCTCCATCACCAAATCTTAGGTTACTTCATCACTAAGAAACTAAGTTAAAAGACTATTACTTAATGACACATATTCCATATACATTTGAAATAATTCAAATTATCTAATGAGTCTCGATAGTATATTTATTCACCATATTCATATTGTATTATGGTATAATAGATGTAAGCAGTTTCAGTATTTTCTAATTCTCCATCACCAAATTTTAGGTTACTTCATCACTAAGAAACAAAGTTAAAAGACTATTACTTAATGACACATATTCCATATACATTTGAAATAATTCAAAATATCTAATGAGTCTCGATAGTATATTTATCCACCATATTCATATTGTATTATCGTATAATAGATGTAAACAATTTCAATATTTTTCTTTTTCTCCATCACCAAATCTTAGGTTACTTCATCACTAAGAAACTAAGTTAAAACACTTTTACTTAATGACACATATTCCATATACATTTGAAATAATTCAAATTATCTAATGAGTATCGATAGTATATTTATCCACCATATTCATATTGTATTATCGTATAATAGATGTAAACAATTTCAGTATTTTCTTTCTTCTCCATCACTAAATCTTAGGTTACTTCATCACTAAGAAACTAAGTTAAAACACGTTTACTTAATGACACATATTCCATATACATTTGAAATAATTCAAATCATCTAATGAGTATCGATAGTATATTTATTCACCATATTCATATTGTATTATGGTATAATAGATGTAAACAGTTTCATTATTTTCTTTCTTCTCCATCACCAAATCTTAGGTTACTTCATCACTAAGAAACTAAGTTAAAAGACTATTACTTAATGACACATATTCCATATACATTTTAAATAATTCAAATTATCTAATGAGTCTCGATAGTATATTTATTCACCATATTCATATTGTATTATTTTATAAAAGATGTAAACAATTTCAGTATTTTCTTTCTTCTCCATCACCAAATATTAGGTTACTTCATCACTAAGAAACTAAGTTAAAAGACTATTACTTAATGACACATATTCCATATACATTTGAAATAATTCAGATTATCTAATGAGTCTCGATAGTATATTTATTCACCATATTCATATTGTATTATGGTATAATAGATGTAAACAGTTTCAGTATTTTCTAATTCTCCATCACCAAATCTTAGGTTACTTCATCACTAATAAACTAAGTTAAAAGACTATTACTTAATGACACATATTCCATATACATTTGAAATAATTCAAATTATCTAATGAGTCTCGATAGTATATTTATTCACCATATTCATATTGTATTATGGTATAATAGATGTAAACAGTTTCAGTATTTTCTAATTCTCCATCACCAAATTTTAGGTTACTTCATCACTAAGAAACAAAGTTAAAAGACTATTACTTAATGACACATTTTCCATATACATTTGAAATAATTCAAATTATCTAATGAGTCTCGATAGTATATTTATCCACCATATTCATATTGTATTATCGTATAATAGATGTAAACAATTTCAATATTTTTCTTCTTCTCTATCACCAAATCTTAGGTTACTTCATCACTAAGAAACTAAGTTAAAACACTTTTACTTAATGACACATATTCCATATACATTTGAAATAATTCAAATTATCTAATGAGTATCGATAGTATATTTTTCCACCATATTCATATTGTATTATCGTATAATAGATGTAAACAATTTCAGTATTTTCTTTCTTCTCCATCACTAAATCTTAGGTTACTTCATCACTAAGAAACTAAGTTAAAACACTTTTACTTAATGACACATATTCCATATACATTTGAAATAATTCAAATTATATAATGAGTATCGATAGTATATTTATTCACCATATTCATATTGTATTATGGTATAATAGATGTAAAGAGTTTCAGTATTTTCTTTCTTCTCCATCACCAAATCTTAGGTTACTTCATCACTAAGAAACTAAGTTAAAAGACTATTACTTAATGACACATATTCCATATACATTTGAAATAATTCAAATTATCTAATGAGTCTCGATAGTATATTTATTCACCATATTCATATTGTATTATGGTATAATAGATGTAAACAGTTTCAGTATTTTCTAATTCTCCATCACCAAATCTTAGGTTACTTCATCACTAAGAAACTAAGTTAAAAGACTATTACTTAATGACACATATTCCATATACATTTGAAATAATTCAAATTATCTAATGAGTCTCGATAGTATATTTATTCACCATATTCATATTGTATTATGGTATAATAGATGTAAGCAGTTTCAGTATTTTCTAATTCTCCATCACCAAATTTTAGGTTACTTCATCACTAAGAAACAAAGTTAAAAGACTATTACTTAATGACACATATTCCATATACATTTGAAATAATTCAAAATATCTAATGAGTCTCGATAGTATATTTATCCACCATATTCATATTGTATTATCGTATAATATATGTAAACAATTTCAATATTTTTCTTCTTCTCCATCACCAAATCTTAGGTTACTTCATCACTAAGAAACTAAGTTAAAACACTTTTACTTAATGACAAATATTCCATATACATTTGAAATAATTCAAATTATCTAATGAGTATCGATAGTATATTTATCCACCATATTCATATTGTATTATAGTATAATAGATGTAAACAATTTCAGTATTTTCTTTCTTCTCCATCACTAAATCTTAGGTTACTTCATCACTAAGAAACTAAGTTAAAACACTTTTACTTAATGACACATATTCCATATACATTTGAAATAATTCAAATTATCTAATGAGTCTCGATAGTATATTTATTCACCATATTCATAATGTATTATGGTATAATAGATGTAAACAGTTTCAGTATTTTCTTTCTTCTCCATCACCAATCTTAGGTTACTTCATCACTAAGAAACTAAGTTAAAAGACTATTACTTAATGACACATATTCCATATACATTTGAAATAATTCAAATCATCTAATGAGTCTCGATAGTATATTTATTCACCATATTCATATTGTATTATGGTATAATAGATCTAAACAGTTTCAGTATTTTCTAATTCTCCATCACCAAATCTTAGGTTACTTCATCACTAATAAACTAAGTTAAAAGACTATTACTTAATGACACATATTCCATATACATTTGAAATAATTCAAATTATCTAATGAGTCTCGATAGTATATTTATTCACCATATTCATATTGTATTATGGTATAATAGATGTAAACAGTTTCAGTATTTTCTAATTCTCCATCACCAAATTTTAGGTTACTTCATCACTAAGAAACAAAGTTAAAAGACTATTACTTAATGACACATTTTCCATATACATTTGAAATAATTCAAATTATCTAATGAGTCTCGATAGTATATTTATCCACCATATTCATATTGTATTATCGTATAATAGATGTAAACAATTTCAATATTTTTCTTCTTCTCTATCACCAAATCTTAGGTTACTTCATCACTAAGAAACTAAGTTAAAACACTTTTACTTAATGACACATATTCCATATACATTTGAAATAATTCAAATTATCTAATGAGTATCGATAGTATATTTTTCCACCATATTCATATTGTATTATCGTATAATAGATGTAAACAATTTCAGTATTTTCTTTCTTCTCCATCACTAAATCTTAGGTTACTTCATCACTAAGAAACTAAGTTAAAACACTTTTACTTAATGACACATATTCCATATACATTTGAAATAATTCAAATTATATAATGAGTATCGATAGTATATTTATTCACCATATTCATATTGTATTATGGTATAATAGATGTAAAGAGTTTCAGTATTTTCTTTCTTCTCCATCACCAAATCTTAGGTTACTTCATCACTAAGAAACTAAGTTAAAAGACTATTACTTAATGACACATATTCCATATACATTTGAAATAATTCAAATTATCTAATGAGTCTCGATAGTATATTTATTCACCATATTCATATTGTATTATGGTATAATAGATGTAAACAGTTTCAGTATTTTCTAATTCTCCATCACCAAATCTTAGGTTACTTCATCACTAAGAAACTAAGTTAAAAGACTATTACTTAATGACACATATTCCATATACATTTGAAATAATTCAAATTATCTAATGAGTCTCGATAGTATATTTATTCACCATATTCATATTGTATTATGGTATAATAGATGTAAGCAGTTTCAGTATTTTCTAATTCTCCATCACCAAATTTTAGGTTACTTCATCACTAAGAAACAAAGTTAAAAGACTATTACTTAATGACACATATTCCATATACATTTGAAATAATTCAAAATATCTAATGAGTCTCGATAGTATATTTATCCACCATATTCATATTGTATTATCGTATAATATATGTAAACAATTTCAATATTTTTCTTCTTCTCCATCACCAAATCTTAGGTTACTTCATCACTAAGAAACTAAGTTAAAACACTTTTACTTAATGACAAATATTCCATATACATTTGAAATAATTCAAATTATCTAATGAGTATCGATAGTATATTTATCCACCATATTCATATTGTATTATAGTATAATAGATGTAAACAATTTCAGTATTTTCTTTCTTCTCCATCACTAAATCTTAGGTTACTTCATCACTAAGAAACTAAGTTAAAACACTTTTACTTAATGACACATATTCCATATACATTTGAAATAATTCAAATTATCTAATGAGTCTCGATAGTATATTTATTCACCATATTCATAATGTATTATGGTATAATAGATGTAAACAGTTTCAGTATTTTCTTTCTTCTCCATCACCAAATCTTAGGTTACTTCATCACTAAGAAACTAAGTTAAAAGACTATTACTTAATGACACATATTCCATATACATTTGAAATAATTCAAATCATCTAATGAGTCTCGATAGTATATTTATTCACCATATTCATATTGTATTATGGTATAATAGATCTAAACAGTTTCAGTATTTTCTAATTCTCCATCACCAAATCTTAGGTTACTTCATCACTAAGAAACTCAGTTAAAAGACTATTACTTAATGACACATATTCCATATACATTTGAAATAATTCAAATTATCTAATGAGTCTCGATAGTATATTTATTCACCATATTCATATTGTATTATGGTATAATAGATGTAAACAGTTTCAGTATTTTCTAATTCTCCATCACCAAATCTTAGGTTACTTCATCACTAAGAAACTAAGTTAAAAGACTATTACTTAATGACACATATTCCATATACATTTGAAATAATTCAAATTATCTAATGAGTCTCGATAGTATATTTATTCACCATATTCATATTGTATTATGGTATAATAGATGTAAATAGTTTCAGTATTTTCTAATTCTCCATCACCAAATTTTAGGTTACTTCATCACTAAGAAACAACGTTAAAAGACTATTACTTAATGACACATATTCCATATACATTTGAAATAATTCAAAATATCTAATGAGTCTCGATAGTATATTTATCCACCATATTCATATTGTATTATCGTATAATAGATGTAAACAATTTCAATATTTTTCTTCTTCTCCATCACCAAATTTTAGGTTACTTCATCACTAAGAAACTAAGTTAAAAGACTATTACTTAATGACACATATTCCATATACATTTGAAATAATTCAAATTATCTAATGAGTCTCAATAGTATATTTATTCACCATATTCATATTGTATTATGGTATAATAGATGTAAACAGTTTCAGTATTTTCTAATTCTCCATCACCAAATTTTAGGTTACTTCATCACTAAGAAACTAAGTTAAAAGACTATTACTTAATGACACATATTCCATATACATTTGAAATAATTCAAATTATCTAATGAGTCTCGATAGTATATTTATCCACCATATTCATATTGTATTATCGTATAATAGATGTAAACAATTTCAATATTTTTCTCATTCTCCATCACCAAATCTTAGGTTACTTCATCACTAAAAAACTAAGTTAAAACACTTTTACTTAATGACACATATTCCATATACATTTGGAATAATTCAAATTATCTAATGAGTCTCGATAGTATATTTATTCACCATATTCATATTGTATTATGGTATAATAGATGTAAACAGTTTCAGTATTTTCTAATTCTCCATCACAAAATCTTAGGTTACTTCATCACTAAGAAACTAAGTTAAAAGACTATTACTTAATGACACATATTCCATATACATTTGAAATAATTCAAATTATCTATTGAGTCTCGATAGTATATTTATTCACCATATTCATATTGTATTATGGTATAATAGATGTAAACAGTTTCAGTATTTTCAAATTCTCCATCACCAAATTTTAGGTTACTTCATCACTAAGAAACTAAGTTAAAAGACTATTACTTAATGACACATATTCCATATACATTTGAAATAAATCAAATTATCTAATGAGTCTCGATAGTATATTTATCCACCATATTCATATTGTATTATCGTATAATAGATGTAAACAATTTCAATATTTTTCTTCTTCTCTATCACCAAATCTTAGGTTACTTCATCACTAAGAAACTAAGTTAAAACACTTTTACTTAATGACACATATTCCATATACATTTGAAATAATTCAAATTATCTAATGAGTATCGATAGTATATTTATCCACCATATTCATATTGTATTATCGTATAATAGATGTAAACAATTTCAGTATTTTCTTTCTTCTCCATCACTAAATCTTAGGTTACTTCATCACTAAGAAACTAAGTTAAAACACTTTTACTTAATGACACATATTCCATATACATTTGAAATAATTCAAATTATCTAATGAGTATCGATAGTATATTTATTCACCATATTCATATTGTATTATGGTATAATAGATGTAAACAGTTTCAGTATTTTCTTTCTTCTCCATCACCAAATCTTAGGTTACTTCATCACTAAGAAACTAAGTTAAAAGACTATTACTTAATGACACATATTCCATATACATTTGAAATAATTCAAATTATCTAATGAGTCTCGATAGTATATTTATTCACCATATTCATATTGTATTATGGTATAATAGATGTAAACAGTTTCAGTATTTTCTAATTCTCCATCACCAAATCTTAGGTTACTTCATCACTAAGAAACTAAGTTAAAAGACTATTACTTAATGACACATATTCCATATACATTTGAAATAATTCAAATTATCTAATGAGTCTCGATAGTATATTTATTCACCATATTCATATTGTATTATGGTATAATAGATGTAAGCAGTTTCAGTATTTTCTAATTCTCCATCACCAAATTTTAGGTTACTTCATCACTAAGAAACAAAGTTAAAAGACTATTACTTAATGACACATATTCCATATACATTTGAAATAATTCAAAATATCTAATGAGTCTCGATAGTATATTTATCCACCATATTCATATTGTATTATCGTATAATAGATGTAAACAATTTCAATATTTTTCTTTTTCTCCATCACCAAATCTTAGGTTACTTCATCACTAAGAAACTAAGTTAAAACACTTTTACTTAATGACACATATTCCATATACATTTGAAATAATTCAAATTATCTAATGAGTATCGATAGTATATTTATCCACCATATTCATATTGTATTATCGTATAATAGATGTAAACAATTTCAGTATTTTCTTTCTTCTCCATCACTAAATCTTAGGTTACTTCATCACTAAGAAACTAAGTTAAAACACGTTTACTTAATGACACATATTCCATATACATTTGAAATAATTCAAATCATCTAATGAGTATCGATAGTATATTTATTCACCATATTCATATTGTATTATGGTATAATAGATGTAAACAGTTTCAGTATTTTCTTTCTTCTCCATCACCAAATCTTAGGTTACTTCATCACTAAGAAACTAAGTTAAAAGACTATTACTTAATGACACATATTCCATATACATTTGAAATAATTCAAATTATCTAATGAGTCTCGATAGTATATTTATTCACCATATTCATATTGTATTATTTTATAAAAGATGTAAACAATTTCAGTATTTTCATATTCTCCATCACCAAATCTTAGGTTACTTCATCACTAAGAAACTAAGTTAAAAGACTATTACTTAATGACACATATTCCATATACATTTGAAATAATTCAGATTATCTAATGAGTCTCGATAGTATATTTATTCACCATATTCATATTGTATTATGGTATAATAGATGTAAACAGTTTCAGTATTTTCTAATTCTCCATCACAAAATTTTAGGTTACTTCATCACTAAGAAACTAAGTTAAAAGACTATTACTTAATGACACATATTCCATATACATTTGAAATAATTCAAATTATCTAATGAGTCTCGATAGTATATTTATCCACCATATTCATATTGTATTATGGTATAATAGATGTAAACAGTTTCAGTATTTTCTAATTCTCCATCACCAAATTTTAGGTTACTTCATCACTAAGAAACTAAGTTAAAACACTTTTACTTAATGACACATATTCCATATACATTTGAAATAATTCAAATTATCTAATGAGTCTCGATAGTATATTTATCCACCATATTCATATTGTATTATCGTATAATAGATGTAAACAATTTCAATATTTTTCTTCTTCTCCATCACCAAATCTTAGGTTACTTCATCACTAAGAAACTAAGTTAAAACACTTTTACTTAATGACACATATTCCATATACATTTGAAATAATTCAAATTATCTAATGAGTATCGATAGTATATTTATCCACCATATTCATATTGTATTATCGTATAATAGATGTAAACAATTTCAGTATTTTCTTTCTTCTCCATCACTAAATCTTAGGTTACTTCATCACTAAGAAACTAAGTTAAAACACTTTTACTTAATGACACATATTCCATATACATTTGAAATAATTCAAATTATCTAATGAGTATCAATAGTATATTTATTCACCATATTCATATTGTATTATGGTATAATAGATGTAAACAGTTTCAGTATTTTCTTTCTTCTCCATCACCAAATCTTAGGTTACTTCATCACTAAGAAACTAAGTTAAAAGACTATTACTTAATGACACATATTCCATATACATTTGAAATAATTCAAATTATCTAATGAGTCTCGATAGTATATTTATTCACCATATTCATATTGTATTATGGTATAATAGATGTAAACAGTTTCAGTATTTTCTAATTCTCCATCACCAAATCTTAGGTTACTTCATCACTAAGAAACTAAGTTAAAAGACTATTACTTAATGACACATATTCCATATACATTTGAAATAATTCAAATTATCTAATGAGTCTCGATAATATATTTATTCACTATATTCATATTGTATTATGGTATAATAGATGTAAACAGTTTCAGTATTTTCTAATTCTCCATCACCAAATTTTAGGTTACTTCATCACTAAGAAACTAAGTTAAAAGACTATTACTTAATGACACATATTCCATATACATTTGAAATAATTCAAATTATCTAATGAGTCTCGATAGTATATTTATTCACCATATTCATATTGTATTATGGTATAATAGATGTAAACAGTTTCAGTATTTTCTAATTCTCCATCACCAAATCTTAGGTTACTTCATCACTAAGAAACTAAGTTAAAAGACTATTACTTAATGACACATATTCCATATACATTTGAAATAATTCAAATTATCTATTGAGTCTCGATAGTATATTTATTCACCATATTCATATTGTATTATGGTATAATAGATGTAAACAGTTTCAGTATTTTCTAATTCTCCATCACCAAATTTTAGGTTACTTCATCACTAAGAAACTAAGTTAAAAGACTATTACTTAATGACACATATTCCATATACATTTGAAATAATTCAAATTATCTAATGAGTCTCGATAGTATATTTATCCACCATATTCATATTGTATTATCGTATAATAGATGTAAACAATTTCAATATTTTTCTTCTTCTCTATCACCAAATCTTAGGTTACTTCATCACTAAGAAACTAAGTTAAAACACTTTTACTTAATGACACATATTCCATATACATTTGAAATAATTCAAATTATCTAATGAGTATCGATAGTATATTTATCCACCATATTCATATTGTATTATCGTATAATAGATGTAAACAATTTCAGTATTTTCTTTCTTCTCCATCACTAAATCTTAGGTTACTTCATCACTAAGAAACTAAGTTAAAACACTTTTACTTAATGACACATATTCCATATACATTTGAAATATTCAAATTATCTAATGAGTATCGATAGTATATTTATTCACCATATTCATATTGTATTATGGTATAATAGATGTAAACAGTTTCAGTATTTTCTTTCTTCTCCATCACCAAATCTTAGGTTACTTCATCACTAAGAAACTAAGTTAAAAGACTATTACTTAATGACACATATTCCATATACATTTGAAATAATTCAAATTATCTAATGAGTCTCGATAGTATATTTATTCACCATATTCATATTGTATTATGGTATAATAGATGTAAACAGTTTCAGTATTTTCTAATTCTCCATCACCAAATCTTAGGTTACTTCATCACTAAGAAACTAAGTTAAAAGACTATTACTTAATGACACATATTCCATATACATTTGAAATAATTCAAATTATCTAATGAGTCTCGATAGTATATTTATTCACCATATTCATATTGTATTATGGTATAATAGATGTAAGCAGTTTCAGTATTTTCTAATTCTCCATCACCAAATTTTAGGTTACTTCATCACTAAGAAACAAAGTTAAAAGACTATTACTTAATGACACATATTCCATATACATTTGAAATAATTCAAAATATCTAATGAGTCTCGATAGTATATTTATCCACCATATTCATATTGTATTATCGTATAATAGATGTAAACAATTTCAATATTTTTCTTTTTCTCCATCACCAAATCTTAGGTTACTTCATCACTAAGAAACTAAGTTAAAACACTTTTACTTAATGACACATATTCCATATACATTTGAAATAATTCAAATTATCTAATGAGTATCGATAGTATATTTATCCACCATATTCATATTGTATTATCGTATAATAGATGTAAACAATTTCAGTATTTTCTTTCTTCTCCATCACTAAATCTTAGGTTACTTCATCACTAAGAAACTAAGTTAAAACACGTTTACTTAATGACACATATTCCATATACATTTGAAATAATTCAAATCATCTAATGAGTATCGATAGTATATTTATTCACCATATTCATATTGTATTATGGTATAATAGATGTAAACAGTTTCATTATTTCTTTCTTCTCCATCACCAAATCTTAGGTTACTTCATCACTAAGAAACTAAGTTAAAAGACTATTACTTAATGACACATATTCCATATACATTTTAAATAATTCAAATTATCTAATGAGTCTCGATAGTATATTTATTCACCATATTCATATTGTATTATTTTATAAAAGATGTAAACAATTTCAGTATTTTCTTTCTTCTCCATCACCAAATATTAGGTTACTTCATCACTAAGAAACTAAGTTAAAAGACTATTACTTAATGACACATATTCCATATACATTTGAAATAATTCAGATTATCTAATGAGTCTCGATAGTATATTTATTCACCATATTCATATTGTATTATGGTATAATAGATGTAAACAGTTTCAGTATTTTCTAATTCTCCATCACCAAATCTTAGGTTACTTCATCACTAATAAACTAAGTTAAAAGACTATTTCTTAATGACACATATTCCATATACATTTGAAATAATTCAAATTATCTAATGAGTCTCGATAGTATATTTATTCACCATATTCATATTGTATTATGGTATAATAGATGTAAACAGTTTCAGTATTTTCTAATTCTCCATCACCAAATTTTAGGTTACTTCATCACTAAGAAACAAAGTTAAAAGACTATTACTTAATGACACATTTTCCATATACATTTGAAATAATTCAAATTATCTAATGAGTCTCGATAGTATATTTATCCACCATATTCATATTGTATTATCGTATAATAGATGTAAACAATTTCAATATTTTTCTTCTTCTCTATCACCAAATCTTAGGTTACTTCATCACTAAGAAACTAAGTTAAAACACTTTTACTTAATGACACATATTCCATATACATTTGAAATAATTCAAATTATCTAATGAGTATCGATAGTATATTTTTCCACCATATTCATATTGTATTATCGTATAATAGATGTAAACAATTTCAGTATTTTCTTTCTTCTCCATCACTAAATCTTAGGTTACTTCATCACTAAGAAACTAAGTTAAAACACTTTTACTTAATGACACATATTCCATATACATTTGAAATAATTCAAATTATATAATGAGTATCGATAGTATATTTATTCACCCATATTCATATTGTATTATGGTATAATAGATGTAAAGAGTTTCAGTATTTTCTTTCTTCTCCATCACCAAATCTTAGGTTACTTCATCACTAAGAAACTAAGTTAAAAGACTATTACTTAATGACACATATTCCATATACATTTGAAATAATTCAAATTATCTAATGAGTCTCGATAGTATATTTATTCACCATATTCATATTGTATTATGGTATAATAGATGTAAACAGTTTCAGTATTTTCTAATTCTCCATCACCAAATCTTAGGTTACTTCATCACTAAGAAACTAAGTTAAAAGACTATTACTTAATGACACATATTCCATATACATTTGAAATAATTCAAATTATCTAATGAGTCTCGATAGTATATTTATTCACCATATTCATATTGTATTATGGTATAATAGATGTAAGCAGTTTCAGTATTTTCTAATTCTCCATCACCAAATTTTAGGTTACTTCATCACTAAGAAACAAAGTTAAAAGACTATTACTTAATGACACATATTCCATATACATTTGAAATAATTCAAAATATCTAATGAGTCTCGATAGTATATTTATCCACCATATTCATATTGTATTATCGTATAATATATGTAAACAATTTCAATATTTTTCTTCTTCTCCATCACCAAATCTTAGGTTACTTCATCACTAAGAAACTAAGTTAAAACACTTTTACTTAATGACAAATATTCCATATACATTTGAAATAATTCAAATTATCTAATGAGTATCGATAGTATATTTATCCACCATATTCATATTGTATTATAGTATAATAGATGTAAACAATTTCAGTATTTTCTTTCTTCTCCATCACTAAATCTTAGGTTACTTCATCACTAAGAAACTAAGTTAAAACACTTTTACTTAATGACACATATTCCATATACATTTGAAATAATTCAAATTATCTAATGAGTCTCGATAGTATATTTATTCACCATATTCATAATGTATTATGGTATAATAGATGTAAACAGTTTCAGTATTTTCTTTCTTCTCCATCACCAAATCTTAGGTTACTTCATCACTAAGAAACTAAGTTAAAAGACTATTACTTAATGACACATATTCCATATACATTTGAAATAATTCAAATCATCTAATGAGTCTCGATAGTATATTTATTCACCATATTCATATTGTATTATGGTATAATAGATCTAAACAGTTTCAGTATTTTCTAATTCTCCATCACCAAATCTTAGGTTACTTCATCACTAATAAACTAAGTTAAAAGACTATTACTTAATGACACATATTCCATATACATTTGAAATAATTCAAATTATCTAATGAGTCTCGATAGTATATTTATTCACCATATTCATATTGTATTATGGTATAATAGATGTAAACAGTTTCAGTATTTTCTAATTCTCCATCACCAAATTTTAGGTTACTTCATCACTAAGAAACAAAGTTAAAAGACTATTACTTAATGACACATTTTCCATATACATTTGAAATAATTCAAATTATCTAATGAGTCTCGATAGTATATTTATCCACCATATTCATATTGTATTATCGTATAATAGATGTAAACAATTTCAATATTTTTCTTCTTCTCTATCACCAAATCTTAGGTTACTTCATCACTAAGAAACTGAGTTAAAACACTTTTACTTAATGACACATATTCCATATACATTTGAAATAATTCAAATTATCTAATGAGTATCGATAGTATATTTTTCCACCATATTCATATTGTATTATCGTATAATAGATGTAAACAATTTCAGTATTTTCTTTCTTCTCCATCACTAAATCTTAGGTTACTTCATCACTAAGAAACTAAGTTAAAACACTTTTACTTAATGACACATATTCCATATACATTTGAAATAATTCAAATTATATAATGAGTATCGATAGTATATTTATTCACCATATTCATATTGTATTATGGTATAATAGATGTAAAGAGTTTCAGTATTTTCTTTCTTCTCCATCACCAAATCTTAGGTTACTTCATCACTAAGAAACTAAGTTAAAAGACTATTACTTAATGACACATATTCCATATACATTTGAAATAATTCAAATTATCTAATGAGTCTCGATAGTATATTTATTCACCATATTCATATTGTATTATGGTATAATAGATGTAAACAGTTTCAGTATTTTCTAATTCTCCATCACCAAATCTTAGGTTACTTCATCACTAAGAAACTAAGTTAAAAGACTATTACTTAATGACACATATTCCATATACATTTGAAATAATTCAAATTATCTAATGAGTCTCGATAGTATATTTATTCACCATATTCATATTGTATTATGGTATAATAGATGTAAGCAGTTTCAGTATTTTCTAATTCTCCATCACCAAATTTTAGGTTACTTCATCACTAAGAAACAAAGTTAAAAGACTATTACTTAATGACACATATTCCATATACATTTGAAATAATTCAAAATATCTAATGAGTCTCGATAGTATATTTATCCACCATATTCATATTGTATTATCGTATAATATATGTAAACAATTTCAATATTTTTCTTCTTCTCCATCACCAAATCTTAGGTTACTTCATCACTAAGAAACTAAGTTAAAACACTTTTACTTAATGACAAATATTCCATATACATTTGAAATAATTCAAATTATCTAATGAGTATCGATAGTATATTTATCCACCATATTCATATTGTATTATAGTATAATAGATGTAAACAATTTCAGTATTTTCTTTCTTCTCCATCACTAAATCTTAGGTTACTTCATCACTAAGAAACTAAGTTAAAACACTTTTACTTAATGACACATATTCCATATACATTTGAAATAATTCAAATTATCTAATGAGTCTCGATAGTATATTTATTCACCATATTCATAATGTATTATGGTATAATAGATGTAAACAGTTTCAGTATTTTCTTTCTTCTCCATCACCAAATCTTAGGTTACTTCATCACTAAGAAACTAAGTTAAAAGACTATTACTTAATGACACATATTCCATATACATTTGAAATAATTCAAATCATCTAATGAGTCTCGATAGTATATTTATTCACCATATTCATATTGTATTATGGTATAATAGATCTAAACAGTTTCAGTATTTTCTAATTCTCCATCACCAAATCTTAGGTTACTTCATCACTAAGAAACTCAGTTAAAAGACTATTACTTAATGACACATATTCCATATACATTTGAAATAATTCAAATTATCTAATGAGTCTCGATAGTATATTTATTCACCATATTCATATTGTATTATGGTATAATAGATGTAAACAGTTTCAGTATTTTCTAATTCTCCATCACCAAATCTTAGGTTACTTCATCACTAAGAAACTAAGTTAAAAGACTATTACTTAATGACACATATTCCATATACATTTGAAATAATTCAAATTATCTAATGAGTCTCGATAGTATATTTATTCACCATATTCATATTGTATTATGGTATAATAGATGTAAATAGTTTCAGTATTTTCTAATTCTCCATCACCAAATTTTAGGTTACTTCATCACTAAGAAACAACGTTAAAAGACTATTACTTAATGACACATATTCCATATACATTTGAAATAATTCAAAATATCTAATGAGTCTCGATAGTATATTTATCCACCATATTCATATTGTATTATCGTATAATAGATGTAAACAATTTCAATATTTTTCTTCTTCTCCATCACCAAATTTTAGGTTACTTCATCACTAAGAAACTAAGTTAAAAGACTATTACTTAATGACACATATTCCATATACATTTGAAATAATTCAAATTATCTAATGAGTCTCAATAGTATATTTATTCACCATATTCATATTGTATTATGGTATAATAGATGTAAACAGTTTCAGTATTTTCTAATTCTCCATCACCAAATTTTAGGTTACTTCATCACTAAGAAACTAAGTTAAAAGACTATTACTTAATGACACATATTCCATATACATTTGAAATAATTCAAATTATCTAATGAGTCTCGATAGTATATTTATCCACCATATTCATATTGTATTATCGTATAATAGATGTAAACAATTTCAATATTTTTCTCATTCTCCATCACCAAATCTTAGGTTACTTCATCACTAAAAAACTAAGTTAAAACACTTTTACTTAATGACACATATTCCATATACATTTGAAATAATTCAAATTATCTAATGAGTATCGATAGTATATTTATCCACCATATTCATATTGTATTATCGTATAATAGATGTAAACAATTTCAGTATTTTCTTTCTTGTCCATCACTAAATCTTAGGTTACTTCATCACTAAGAAACTAAGTTAAAACACTTTTACTTAATGACACATATTCCATATACATTTGAAATAATTCAATTTATCTAATGAGTATCGATAGTATATTTATTCACCATATTCATATTGTATTATGGTATAATAGATGTAAACAGTTTCAGTATTTTCTTTCTTCTCCATCACCAAATCTTAGGTTACTTCATCACTAAGAAACTAAGTTAAAAGACTATTACTTAATGACACATATTCCATATACATTTGAAATAATTCAAATTATCTAATGAGTCTCGATTGTATATTTATTCACCATATTCATATTGTATTATGGTATAATAGATGTAAACAGTTTCAGTATTTTCTAATTCTCCATCACCAAATCTTAGGTTACTTCATCACTAAGAAACTAAGTTAAAAGACTATTACTTAATGACACATATTCCATATACATTTGAAATAATTCAAATTATCTAATGAGTCTCGATAGTATATTTATTCCCCATATTCATATTGTATTATGGTATAATAGATGTAAACAGTTTCAGTATTTTCTAATTCTCCATCACCAAATTTTAGGTTACTTCATCACTAAGAAACTAAGTTAATAGAGTATTACTTAATGACACATATTCCATATACATTTGAAATAATTCAAATTATCTAATGAGTCTCGATAGTATATTTATCCACCATATTCATATTGTATTATCGTATAATAGATGTAAACAATTTCAATATTTTTCTTCTTCTCCATCACCAAATCATAGGTTACTTCATCACTAAGAAACTAAGTTAAAACACTTTTACTTAATGACACATATTCCATATACATTTGAAATAATTCAAATTATCTAATGAGTATCGATAGTATATTTATCCACCATATTCATATTGTATTATCGTATAATAGATGTAAACAATTTCAATATTTTTCTCATTCTCCATCACCAAATCTTAGGTTACTTCATCACTAAAAAACTAAGTTAAAACACTTTTACTTAATGACACATATTCCATATACATTTGAAATAATTCAAATTATCTAATGAGTATCGATAGTATATTTATCCACCATATTCATATTGTATTATCGTATAATAGATGTAAACAATTTCAGTATTTTCTTTCTTGTCCATCACTAAATCTTAGGTTACTTCATCACTAAGAAACTAAGTTAAAACACTTTTACTTAATGACACATATTCCATATACATTTGAAATAATTCAATTTATCTAATGAGTATCGATAGTATATTTATTCACCATATTCATATTGTATTATGGTATAATAGATGTAAACAGTTTCAGTATTTTCTTTCTTCTCCATCACCAAATCTTAGGTTACTTCATCACTAAGAAACTAAGTTAAAAGACTATTACTTAATGACACATATTCCATATACATTTGAAATAATTCAAATTATCTAATGAGTCTCGATTGTATATTTATTCACCATATTCATATTGTATTATGGTATAATAGATGTAAACAGTTTCAGTATTTTCTAATTCTCCATCACCAAATCTTAGGTTACTTCATCACTAAGAAACTAAGTTAAAAGACTATTACTTAATGACACATATTCCATATACATTTGAAATAATTCAAATTATCTAATGAGTCTCGATAGTATATTTATTCCCCATATTCATATTGTATTATGGTATAATAGATGTAAACAGTTTCAGTATTTTCTAATTCTCCATCACCAAATTTTAGGTTACTTCATCACTAAGAAACTAAGTTAATAGAGTATTACTTAATGACACATATTCCATATACATTTGAAATAATTCAAATTATCTAATGAGTCTCGATAGTATATTTATCCACCATATTCATATTGTATTATCGTATAATAGATGTAAACAATTTCAATATTTTTCTTCTTCTCCATCACCAAATCATAGGTTACTTCATCACTAAAAAACTAAGTTAAAACACTTTTACTTAATGACACATATTCCATATACATTTGAAATAATTCAAATTATCTAATGAGTATCGATAGTATATTTATCCACCATATTCATATTGTATTATCGTATAATAGATGTAAACAATTTCAGTATTTTCTTTCTTGTCCATCACTAAATCTTAGGTTACTTCATCACTAAGAAACTAAGTTAAAACACTTTTACTTAATGACTCATATTCCATATACATTTGAAATAATTCAAATTATCTAATGAGTATCGATAGTATATTTATTCACCATATTCATATTGTATTATGGTATAATAGATGTAAACCGTTTCAGTATTTTCTTTCTTCTCCATCACCAAATCTTAGGTTACTTCATCACTAAGAAACTAAGTTAAAAGACTATTACTTAATGACACATATTCCATATACATTTGAAATAATTAAAATTATCTAATGAGTCTCGATTGTATATTTATTCACCATATTCATATTGTATTATGGTATAATAGATGTAAACAGTTTCAGTATTTTCTTTCTTCTCCATCACCGAATCTTAGGTTACTTCATCACTAAGAAACTAAGTTAAAAGACTATTACTTAATGACACATATTCCATATACATTTGAAATAATTCAAATTATCTAATGAGTCTCGATTGTATATTTATTCACCATATTCATATTGTATTATGGTATAATAGATGTAAACAGTTTCAGTATTTTCTAATTCTCCATCACCAAATCTTAGGTTACTTCATCACTAAGAAACTAAGTTAAAAGACTATTACTTAATGACACATATTCCATATACATTTGAAATAATTCAAATTATCTAATGAGTCTCGATAGTATATTTATTCCCCATATTCATATTGTATTATGGTATAATAGATGTAAACAGTTTCAGTATTTTCTAATTCTCCATCACCAAATTTTAGGTTACTTCATCACTAAGAAACTAAGTTAATAGAGTATTACTTAATGACACATATTCCATATACATTTGAAATAATTCAAATTATCTAATGAGTCTCGATAGTATATTTATCCACCATATTCATATTGTATTATCGTATAATAGATGTAAACAATTTCAATATTTTTCTTCTTCTCCATCACCAAATCATAGGTTACTTCATCACTAAAAAACTAAGTTAAAACACTTTTACTTAATGACACATATTCCATATACATTTGAAATAATTCAAATTATCTAATGAGTATCGATAGTATATTTATCCACCATATTCATATTGTATTATCGTATAATAGATGTAAACAATTTCAGTATTTTCTTTCTTGTCCATCACTAAATCTTAGGTTACTTCATCACTAAGAAACTAAGTTAAAACACTTTTACTTAATGACTCATATTCCATATACATTTGAAATAATTCAAATTATCTAATGAGTATCGATAGTATATTTATTCACCATATTCATATTGTATTATGGTATAATAGATGTAAACCGTTTCAGTATTTTCTTTCTTCTCCATCACCAAATCTTAGGTTACTTCATCACTAAGAAACTAAGTTAAAAGACTATTACTTAATGACACATATTCCATATACATTTGAAATAATTAAAATTATCTAATGAGTCTCGATTGTATATTTATTCACCATATTCATATTGTATTATGGTATAATAGATGTAAACAGTTTCAGTATTTTCTTTCTTCTCCATCACCGAATCTTAGGTTACTTCATCACTAAGAAACTAAGTTAAAAGACTATTACTTAATGACACATATTCCATATACATTTGAAATAATTCAAATTATCTAATGAGTCTCGATTGTATATTTATTCACCATATTCATATTGTATTATGGTATAATAGATGTAAACAGTTTCAGTATTTTCTAATTCTCCATCACCAAATCTTAGGTTACTTCATCACTAAGAAACTAAGTTAAAAGACTATTACTTAATGACACATATTCCATATACATTTGAAATAATTCAAATTATCTAATGAGTCTCGATAGTATATTTATTCCCCATATTCATATTGTATTATGGTATAATAGATGTAAACAGTTTCAGTATTTTCTAATTCTCCATCACCAAATTTTAGGTTACTTCATCACTAAGAAACTAAGTTAATAGAGTATTACTTAATGACACATATTCCATATACATTTGAAATAATTCAAATTATCTAATGAGTCTCGATAGTATATTTATCCACCATATTCATATTGTATTATCGTATAATAGATGTAAACAATTTCAATATTTTTCTTCTTCTCCATCACCAAATCATAGGTTACTTCATCACTAAGAAACTAAGTTAAAACACTTTTACTTAATGACACATATTCCATATACATTTGAAATAATTCAAATTATCTAATGAGTATCGATAGTATATTTATCCACCATATTCATATTGTATTATCGTATAATAGATGTAAACAATTTCAATATTTTTCTCATTCTCCATCACCAAATCTTAGGTTACTTCATCTCTAAAAAACTAAGTTAAAACACTTTTACTTAATGACACATATTCCATATACATTTGAAATAATTCAAATTATCTAATGAGTATCGATAGTATATTTATCCACCATATTCATATTGTATTATCGTATAATAGATGTAAACAATTTCAGTATTTTCTTTCTTGTCCATCACTAAATCTTAGGTTACTTCATCACTAAGAAACTAAGTTAAAACACTTTTACTTAATGACACATATTCCATATACATTTGAAATAATTCAATTTATCTAATGAGTATCGATAGTATATTTATTCACCATATTCATATTGTATTATGGTATAATAGATGTAAACAGTTTCAGTATTTTCTTTCTTCTCCATCACCAAATCTTAGGTTACTTCATCACTAAGAAACTAAGTTAAAAGACTATTACTTAATGACACATATTCCATATACATTTGAAATAATTCAAATTATCTAATGAGTCTCGATTGTATATTTATTCACCATATTCATATTGTATTATGGTATAATAGATGTAAACAGTTTCAGTATTTTCTAATTCTCCATCACCAAATCTTAGGTTACTTCATCACTAAGAAACTAAGTTAAAAGACTTTTACTTAATGACACATATTCCATATACATTTGAAATAATTCAAATTATCTAATGAGTCTCGATAGTATATTTATTCCCCATATTCATATTGTATTATGGTATAATAGATGTAAACAGTTTCAGTATTTTCTAATTCTCCATCACCAAATTTTAGGTTACTTCATCACTAAGAAACTAAGTTAATAGAGTATTACTTAATGACACATATTCCATATACATTTGAAATAATTCAAATTATCTAATGAGTCTCGATAGTATATTTATCCACCATATTCATATTGTATTATCGTATAATAGATGTAAACAATTTCAATATTTTTCTTCTTCTCCATCACCAAATCATAGGTTACTTCATCACTAAAAAACTAAGTTAAAACACTTTTACTTAATGACACATATTCCATATACATTTGAAATAATTCAAATTATCTAATGAGTATCGATAGTATATTTATCCACCATATTCATATTGTATTATCGTATAATAGATGTAAACAATTTCAGTATTTTCTTTCTTGTCCATCACTAAATCTTAGGTTACTTCATCACTAAGAAACTAAGTTAAAACACTTTTACTTAATGACTCATATTCCATATACATTTGAAATAATTCAAATTATCTAATGA
Source organism: Vicia faba (assembly GCA_948472305.1). Taxonomy (NCBI): domain Eukaryota; kingdom Viridiplantae; phylum Streptophyta; class Magnoliopsida; order Fabales; family Fabaceae; genus Vicia; species Vicia faba. Next base: position 23,132 of record CATIWC010000143.1, read on the forward strand.
GTATCGATAGTATATTTATTCACCATATTCATATTGTATTATGGTATAATAGATGTAAACCGTTTCAGTATTTTCTTTCTTCTCCATCACCAAATCTTAGGTTACTTCATCACTAAGAAACTAAGTTAAAAGACTATTACTTAATGACACATATTCCATATACATTTGAAATAATTCAAATTATCTAATGAGTCTCAATTGTATATTTATTCACCATATTCATATTGTATTATGGTATAATAAATGTAAACAGTTTCAGTATTTTCTAATTCTCCATCACCAAATCTTAGGTTACTTCATCACTAAGAAACTAAGTTAAAAGACTATTACTTAATGACACATATTCCATATACATTTGAAATAATTCAAATTATCTAATGAGTCTCGATTGTATATTTATTCACCATATTCATATTGTATTATGGTATAATAGATGTAAACAGTTTCAGTATTTTCTAATTCTCCATCACCAAATCTTAGGTTACTTCATCACTAAGAAACTAAGTTAAAAGACTATTACTTAATGACACATATTCCATATACATTTGAAATAATTCAAATTATCTAATGAGTCTCGATAGTATATTTATTCACCATATTCATATTGTATTATGGTATAATAGATGTAAACAGTTTCAGTATTTTCTAATTCTCCATCACCAAATCTTAGGTTACTTCATCACTAAGAAACTAAGTTAAAACACTTTTACTTAATGACACATATTCCATATACATTTGAAATAATTCAAATTATCTAATGAGTATCGATAGTATATTTATCCACCATATTCATATTGTATTATCGTATAATAGATGTAAACAATTTCAGTATTTTCTTTCTTCTCCATCACTAAATCTTAGGTTACTTCATCACTAAGAAACTAAGTTAAAACACTTTTACTTAATGACACATATTCCATATACATTTGAAATAATTCAAATTATCTAATGAGTATCGATAGTATATTTATTCACCATATTCATATTGTATTATGGTATAATAGATGTAAACAGTTTCAGTATTTTCTAATTCTCCATCACCAAATTTTAGGTTACTTCATCACTAAGAAACTAAGTTAAAAGACTATTACTTAATGACACATATTCCATATACATTTGAAATAATTCAAATTATCTAATGAGTCTCGCTAGTATATTTATCCACCATATTCATATTGTATTATCGTATAATAGATGTAAACAATTTCAATATTTTTCTTCTTCTCCATCATCAAATCTTAGGTTACTTCATCACTAAGAAACTAAGTTAAAACACTTTTACTTAATGACACATATTCCATATACATTTGAAATAATTCAAATTATCTAATGAGTATCGATAGTATATTTATCCACCCTATTCATATTGTATTATCGTATAAAAGATGTAAACAATTTCAGTATTTTCTTTCTTCTCCATCACCAAATCTTAGGTTACTTCATCACTAAGAAACTAAGTTAAAAGACTATTACTTAATGACACATATTCCATATACATTTGGAATAATTCAAATTATCTAATGAGTCTCGATAGTATATTTATTCACCATATTCATATTGTATTATGGTATAATAGATGTTAACAGTTTTAGTATTTTCTAATTCTCCATCACCAAATCTTAGGTTACTTCATCACTAAGAAACTAAGTTAAAAGACTATTACTTAATGACACATATTCCATATACATTTGAAATAATTCAAATTATCTAATGAGTCTCGATAGTATATTTATTCACCATATTCATATTGTATTATGGTATAATAGATGTAAACAGTTTCAGTATTTTCTAATTCTCCATCACCAAATTTTAGGTTACTTCATCACTAAGAAACTAAGTTAAAAGACTATTACTTAATGACACATATTCCATATACATTTGAAATAATTCAAATTATCTAATGAGTCTCGATAGTATATTTATCCACCATATTCATATTGTATTATCGTATAATAGATGTAAACAATTTCAATATTTTTCTTCTTCTCTATCACCAAATCTGAGGTTACTTCATCACTAAGAAACTAAGTTAAAACACTTTTACTTAATGACACATATTCCATATACATTTGAAATAATTCAAATTATCTAATGAGTATCGATAGTATATTTACCCACCATATTCATATTGTATTATCGTATAATAGATGTAAACAATTTCAGTATTTTCTTTCTTCTCCATCACTAAATCTTAGGTTACTTCATCACTTAGAAACTAAGTTAAAACACTTTTACTTAATGACACATATTCCATAAACATTTGAAATAATTCAAATTATCTAATGAGTATCGATAGTATATTTATTCACCATATTCATATTGTATTATGGTATAATAGATGTAAACAGTTTCAGTATTTTCTTTCTTCTCCATCACCAAATCTTAGGTTACTTCATCACTAAGAAACTAAGTTAAAAGACTATTACTTAATGACACATATTCCATATACATTTGAAATAATTCAAATTATCTAATGAGTCTCGTTAGTATATTTATTCACCATATTCATATTGTATTATGGTATAATAGATGTAAACAGTTTCAGTATTTTCTAATTCTCCATCACCAAATCTTAAGTTACTTCATCACTAAGAAACTAAGTTAAAAGACTATTACTTAATGACACATATTCCATATACATTTGAAATAATTCAAATTATCTAATGAGTCTCGATAGTATATTTATTCACCATATTCATATTGTATTATGGTATAATAGATGTAAGCAGTTTCAGTATTTTCTAATTCTCCATCACCAAATTTTAGGTTACTTCATCACTAAGAAACAAAGTTAAAAGACTATTACTTAATGACACATATTCCATATACATTTGAAATGATTCAAAATATCTAATGAGTCTCGATAGTATATTTATCCACCATATTCATATTGTATTATCGTATAATAGATGTAAACAATTTCAATATTTTTCTTCTTCTCCATCACCAAATCTTAGGTTACTTCATCACAAAGAAACTAAGTTAAAACACTTTTACTTAATGACAAATATTCCATATACATTTGAAATAATTCAAATTATCTAATGAGTATCAATAGTATATTTATCCACCATATTCATATTGTATTATCGTATAATAGATGTAAACAATTTCAGTATTTTCTTTCTTCTCCATCACTAAATCTTAGGTTACTTCATCACTAAGAAACTAAGTTAAAACACTTTTACTTAATGACACATATTCCATATACATTTTAAATAATTCAAATTATCTAATGAGTCTCGATAGTATATTTATTCACCATATTCATATTGTATTATGGTATAATAGATGTAAACAGTTTCAGTATTTTCTTTCTTCTCCATCACCAAATCTTAGGTTACTTCATCACTAAGAAACTAAGTTAAAAGACTATTACTTAATGACACATATTCCATATACATTTGAAATAATACAAATCATCTAATGAGTCTCGATAGTATATTTATTCACCATATTCATATTGTATTATGGTATAATAGATCTAAACAGTTTCAGTATTTTCTAATTCTCCATCACCAAATCTTAGGTTACTTCATCACTAAGAAACTCAGTTAAAAGACTATTACTTAATGACACAAATTCCATATACATTTGAAATAATTCAAATTATCTAATGAGTCTCGATAGTATATTTATTCACCATATTCATATTGTATTATGGTATAATAGATGTAAACAGTTTCAGTATTTTCTAATTCTCCATCACCAAATCTTAGGTTACTTCATCACTAAGAAACTAAGTTAAAAGACTATTACTTAATGACACATATTCCATATACATTTGAAATAATTCAAATTATCTAATGAGTCTCGATAGTATATTTATTCACCATATTCATATTGTATTATGGTATAATAGATGTAAACAGTTTCAGTATTTTCTAATTCTCCATCACCAAATTTTAGGTTACTTCATCACTAAGAAACAAAGTTAAAAGACTATTACTTAATGACACATATTCCATATACATTTGAAATAATTCAAATTATCTAATGAGTATCGATAGTATATTTATCCACCATATTCATATTGTATTATCGTATAATAGATGTAAACAATTTCAATATTTTTCTTCTTCTCCATCACCAAATCATAGGTTACTTCATCACTAAAAAACTAAGTTAAAACCCTTTTACTTAATGACACATATTCCATATACATTTGAAATAATTCAAATTATCTAATGAGTATCGATAGTATATTTATCCACCATATTCTTATTGTATTATCGTATAATAGATGTAAACAATTTCAGTATTTTCTTTCTTGTCCATCACTAAATCTTAGGTTACTTCATCACTAAGAAACTAAGTTAAAACACTTTTACTTAATGACTCATATTCCATATACATTTGAAATAATTCAAATTATCTAATGAGTATCGATAGTATATTTATTCACCATATTCATATTGTATTATGGTATAATAGATGTAAACCGTTTCAGTATTTTCTTTCTTCTCCATCACCAAATCTTAGGTTACTTCATCACTAAGAAACTAAGTTAAAAGACTATTACTTAATGACACATATTCCATATACATTTGAAATAATTCAAATTATCTAATGAGTCTCAATTGTATATTTATTCACCATATTCATATTGTATTATGGTATAATAGATGTAAACAGTTTCAGTATTTTCTAATTCTCCATCACCAAATCTTAGGTTACTTCATCACTAAGAAACTAAGTTAAAAGACTATTACTTAATGACACATATTCCATATACATTTGAAATAATTCAAATTATCTAATGAGTCTCGATTGTATATTTATTCACCATATTCATATTGTATTATGGTATAATAGATGTAAACAGTTTCAGTATTTTCTAATTCTCCGTCACCAAATCTTAGGTTACTTCATCACTAAGAAACTAAGTTAAAAGACTATTACTTAATGACACATATTCCATATACATTTGAAATAATATAAATTATCTAATGAGTCTCGATAGTATATTTATTCACCATATTCATATTGTATTATGGTATAATAGATGTAAACAGTTTCAGTATTTTCTAATTCTCCATCACCAAATCTTAGGTTACTTCATCACTAAGAAACTAAGTTAAAACACTTTTACTTAATGACACATATTCCATATACATTTGAAATAATTCAAATTATCTAATGAGTATCGATAGTATATTTATCCACCATATTCATATTGTATTATCGTATAATAGATGTAACCAATTTCAGTATTTTCTTTCTTCTCCATCACTAAATCTTAGGTTACTTCATCACTAAGAAACTAAGTTAAAACACTTTTACTTAATGACACATATTCCATATACATTTGAAATAATTCAAATTATCTAATGAGTATCGATAGTATATTTATTCACCATATTCATACTGTATTATGGTATAATAGATGTAAACAGTTTCAGTATTTTCTTTCTTCTCCATCACCAAATCTTAGGTTACTTCATCACTAAGAAACTAAGTTAAAAGACTATTACTTAATGACACATATTCCATATACATTTGAAATAATTCAAATTATCTAATGAGTCTCGCTAGTATATTTATCCACCATATTCATATTGTATTATCGTATAATAGATGTAAACAATTTCAATATTTTTCTTCTTCTCCATCACCAAATCTTAGGCTACTTCATCACTAAGAAACTAAGTTAAAACACTTTTACTTAATGACACATATTCCATATACATTTGAAATAATTCAAATTATCTAATGAGTATCGATAGTATATTTATCCACCCTATTCATATTGTATTATCGTATAATAGATGTAAACAATTTCAGTATTTTCTTTCTTCTCCATCACCAAATCTTAGGTTACTTCATCACTAAGAAACTAAGTTAAAAGACTATTACTTAATGACACATATTCCATATACATTTGGAATAATTCAAATTATCTAATGAGTCTCGATAGTATATTTATTCACCATATTCATATTGTATTATGGTATAATAGATGTTAACAGTTTCAGTATTTTCTTATTCTCCATCACCAAATCTTAGGTTACTTCATCACTAAGAAACTAAGTTAAAAGACTATTACTTAATGACACATATTCCATATACATTTGAAATAATTCAAATTATCTAATGAGTCTCGATAGTATATTTATTCACCATATTCATATTGTATTATGGTATAATAGATGTAAACAGTTTCAGTATTTTCTAATTCTCCATCACCAAATTTTAGGTTACTTCATCACTAAGAAACTAAGTTAAAAGACTATTACTTAATGACACATATTCCATATACATTTGAAATAATTCAAATTATCTAATGAGTCTCGATAGTATATTTATCCACCATATTCATATTGTATTATCGTATAATAGATGTAAACAATTTCAATATTTTTCTTCTTCTCTATCACCAAATCTTAGGTTACTTCATCACTAAGAAACTAAGTTAAAACACTTTTACTTAATGACACATATTCCATATACATTTGAAATAATTCAAATTATCTAATGAGTATCGATAGTATATTTACCCACCATATTCATATTGTATTATCGTATAATAGATGTAAACAATTTCAGTATTTTCTTTCTTCTCCATCACTAAATCTTAGGTTACTTCATCACTAAGAAACTAAGTTAAAACACTTTTACTTAATGACACATATTCCATATACATTTGAAATAATTCAAATTATCTAATGAGTATCGATAGTATATTTATTCACCATATTCATATTGTATTATGGTATAATAGATGTAAACAGTTTCAGTATTTTCTTTCTTCTCCATCATCAAATCTTAGGTTACTTCATCACTAAGAAACTAAGTTAAAAGACTATTACTTAATGACACATATTCCATATACATTTGAAATAATTCAAATTATCTAATGAGTCTCAATAGTATATTTATTCACCATATTCATATTGTATTATGGTATAATAGATGTAAACAGTTTCAGTATTTTCTAATTCTCCATCACCAAATCTTAGGTTACTTCATCACTAAGAAACTAAGTTAAAAGACTATTACTTAATGACACATATTCCATATACATTTGAAATAATTCAAATTATCTAATGAGTCTCGATAGTATATTTATTCACCATATTCATATTGTATTATGGTATAATAGATGTAAGCAGTTTCAGTGTTTTCTAATTCTCCATCACCAAATTTTAGGTTACTTCATCACTAAGAAACAAAGTTAAAAGACTATTACTTAATGACACATATTCCATATACATTTGAAATAATTCAAAATATCTAATGAGTCTCGATAGTATATTTATCCACCATATTCATATTGTATTATCGTATAATAGATGTAAACAATTTCAATATTTTTCTTCTTCTCCATCACCAAATCTTAGGTTACTTCATCACTAAGAAACTAAGTTAAAACACTTTTACTTAATGACAAATATTCCATATACATTTGAAATAATTCAAATTATCTAATGAGGATCGATAGTATATTTATCCACCATATTCATATTGTATTATCGTATAATAGATGTAAACAATTTCAGTATTTTCTTTCTTCTCCATCACTAAATCTTAGGTTACTTCATCACTAAGAAACTAAGTTAAAACACTTTTACTCAATGACACATATTCCATATACATTTGAAATAATTCAAATTATCTAATGAGTCTCGATAGTATATTTATTCACCATATTCATATTGTATTATGGTATAATAGATGTAAACAGTTTCAGTATTTTCTTTCTTCTCCATCACCAAATCTTAGGTTACTTCATCACTAAGAAACTAAGTTAAAAGACTATTACTTAATGACACATATTCCATATACATTTGAAATAATTCAAATCATCTAATGAGTCTCGATAGTATATTTATTCACCATATTCATATTGTATTATGGTATAATAGATCTAAACAGTTTCAGTATTTTCTAATTCTCCATCACCAAATCTTAGGTTACTTCATCACTAAGAAACTCAGTTAAAAGACTATTACTTAATGACACAAATTCCATATACATTTGAAATAATTCAAATTATCTAATGAGTCTCGATAGTATATTTATTCACCATATTCATATTGTATTATGGTATAATAGATGTAAACAGTTTCACTATTTTCTAATTCTCCATCACCAAATCTTAGGTTACTTCATCACTAAGAAACTAAGTTAAAAGACTATTACTTAATGACACATATTCCATATACATTTGAAATAATTCAAATTATCTAATGAGTCTCGATAGTATATTTATTCACCATATTCATATTGTATTATGGTATAATAGATGTAAACAGTTTCAGTATTTTCTAATTCTCCATCACCAAATTTTAGGTTACTTCATCACTAAGAAACAACGTTAAAAGACTATTACTTAATGACACATATTCCATATACATTTGAAATAATTAAAAATATCTAATGAGTCTCGATAGTATATTTATCCACCATATTCATATTGTATTATCGTATAATAGATGTAAACAATTTCAATATTTTTCTTCTTCTCCATCACCAAATCTTAGGTTACTTCATCACAAAGAAACTAAGTTAAAACACTTTTACTTAATGACAAATATTCCATATACATTTGAAATAATTCAAATTATCTAATGAGTATCGATAGTATATTTATCCACCATATTCATATTGTATTATCGTATAATAGATGTAAACAATTTCAGTATTTTCTTTCTTCTCCATCACTAAATCTTAGGTTACTTCATCACTAAGAAACTAAGTTAAAACACTTTTACTTAATGACACATATTCCATATACATTTGAAATAATTCAAATTATCTAATGAGTCTCGATAGTATATTTATTCACCATATTCATATTGTATTATGGTATAATAGATGTAAACAGTTTCAGTATTTTCTTTCTTCTCCATCACCAAATCTTAGGTTACTTCATCACTAAGAAACTAAGTTAAAAGACTATTACTTAATGACACATATTCCATATACATTTGAAATAATACAAATCATCTAATGAGTCTCAATAGTATATTTATTCACCATATTCATATTGTATTATGATATAATAGATCTAAACAGTTTCAGTATTTTCTAATTCTCCATCACCAAATCTTATGTTACTTCATCACTAAGAAACTCAGTTAAAAGACTATTACTTAATGACACAAATTCCATATACATTTGAAATAATTCAAATTATCTAATGAGTCTCGATAGTATATTTATTCACCATATTCATATTGTATTATGGTATAATAGATGTAAACAGTTTCAGTATTTTCTAATTCTCCATCACCAAATCTTAGGTTACTTCATCACTAAGAAACTAAGTTAAAAGACTATTACTTAATGACACATATTCCATATACATTTGAAATAATTCAAATTATCTAATGAGTCTCGATAGTATATTTATTCACCATATTCATATTGTATTATGGTATAATAGATGTAAACAGTTTCAGTATTTTCTAATTCTCCATCACCAAATTTTAGGTTACTTCATCACTAAGAAACAAAGTTAAAAGACTATTACTTAATGACACATATTCCATATACATTTGAAATAATTCAAATTATCTAATGAGTCTCGATAGTATATTTATCCACCATATTCATATTGTATTATCGTATAATAGATGTAAACAATTTCAATATTTTTCTTCTTCTCCATCACCAAATCATAGGTTACTTCATCACTAAAAAACTAAGTTAAAACCCTTTTACTTAATGACACATATTCCATATACATTTGAAATAATTCAAATTATCTAATGAGTATCGATAGTATATTTATCCACCATATTCTTATTGTATTATCGTATAATAGATGTAAACAATTTCAGTATTTTCTTTCTTGTCCATCACTAAATCTTAGGTTACTTCATCACTAAGAAACTAAGTTAAAACACTTTTACTTAATGACTCATATTCCATATACATTTGAAATAATTCAAATTATCTAATGAGTATCGATAGTATATTTATTCACCATATTCATATTGTATTATGGTATAATAGATGTAAACCGTTTCAGTATTTTCTTTCTTCTCCATCACCAAATCTTAGGTTACTTCATCACTAAGAAACTAAGTTAAAAGACTATTACTTAATGACACATATTCCATATACATTTGAAATAATTCAAATTATCTAATGAGTCTCAATTGTATATTTATTCACCATATTCATATTGTATTATGGTATAATAGATGTAAACAGTTTCAGTATTTTCTAATTCTCCATCACCAAATCTTAGGTTACTTCATCACTAAGAAACTAAGTTAAAAGACTATTACTTAATGACACATATTCCATATACATTTGAAATAATTCAAATTATCTAATGAGTCTCGATTGTATATTTATTCACCATATTCATATTGTATTATGGTATAATAGATGTAAACAGTTTCAGTATTTTCTAATTCTCCGTCACCAAATCTTAGGTTACTTCATCACTAAGAAACTAAGTTAAAAGACTATTACTTAATGACACATATTCCATATACATTTGAAATAATATAAATTATCTAATGAGTCTCGATAGTATATTTATTCACCATATTCATATTGTATTATGGTATAATAGATGTAAACAGTTTCAGTATTTTCTAATTCTCCATCACCAAATCTTAGGTTACTTCATCACTAAGAAACTAAGTTAAAACACTTTTACTTAATGACACATATTCCATATACATTTGAAATAATTCAAATTATCTAATGAGTATCGATAGTATATTTATCCACCATATTCATATTGTATTATCGTATAATAGATGTAACCAATTTCAGTATTTTCTTTCTTCTCCATCACTAAATCTTAGGTTACTTCATCACTAAGAAACTAAGTTAAAACACTTTTACTTAATGACACATATTCCATATACATTTGAAATAATTCAAATTATCTAATGAGTATCGATAGTATATTTATTCACCATATTCATACTGTATTATGGTATAATAGATGTAAACAGTTTCAGTATTTTCTTTCTTCTCCATCACCAAATCTTAGGTTACTTCATCACTAAGAAACTAAGTTAAAAGACTATTACTTAATGACACATATTCCATATACATTTGAAATAATTCAAATTATCTAATGAGTCTCGCTAGTATATTTATCCACCATATTCATATTGTATTATCGTATAATAGATGTAAACAATTTCAATATTTTTCTTCTTCTCCATCACCAAATCTTAGGCTACTTCATCACTAAGAAACTAAGTTAAAACACTTTTACTTAATGACACATATTCCATATACATTTGAAATAATTCAAATTATCTAATGAGTATCGATAGTATATTTATCCACCCTATTCATATTGTATTATCGTATAATAGATGTAAACAATTTCAGTATTTTCTTTCTTCTCCATCACCAAATCTTAGGTTACTTCATCACTAAGAAACTAAGTTAAAAGACTATTACTTAATGACACATATTCCATATACATTTGGAATAATTCAAATTATCTAATGAGTCTCGATAGTATATTTATTCACCATATTCATATTGTATTATGGTATAATAGATGTTAACAGTTTCAGTATTTTCTTATTCTCCATCACCAAATCTTAGGTTACTTCATCACTAAGAAACTAAGTTAAAAGACTATTACTTAATGACACATATTCCATATACATTTGAAATAATTCAAATTATCTAATGAGTCTCGATAGTATATTTATTCACCATATTCATATTTTATTATGGTATAATAGATGTAAACAGTTTCAGTATTTTCTAATTCTCCATCACCAAATTTTAGGTTACTTCATCACTAAGAAACTAAGTTAAAAGACTATTACTTAATGACACATATTCCATATACATTTGAAATAATTCAAATTATCTAATGAGTCTCGATAGTATATTTATCCACCATATTCATATTGTATTATCGTATAATAGATGTAAACAATTTCAATATTTTTCTTCTTCTCTATCACCAAATCTTAGGTTACTTCATCACTAAGAAACTAAGTTAAAACACTTTTACTTAATGACACATATTCCATATACATTTGAAATAATTCAAATTATCTAATGAGTATCGATAGTATATTTACCCACCATATTCATATTGTATTATCGTATAATAGATGTAAACAATTTCAGTATTTTCTTTCTTCTCCATCACTAAATCTTAGGTTACTTCATCACTAAGAAACTAAGTTAAAACACTTTTACTTAATGACACATATTCCATATACATTTGAAATAATTCAAATTATCTAATGAGTATCGATAGTATATTTATTCACCATATTCATATTGTATTATGGTATAATAGATGTAAACAGTTTCAGTATTTTCTTTCTTCTCCATCACCAAATCTTAGGTTACTTCATCACTAAGAAACTAAGTTAAAAGACTATTACTTAATGACACATATTCCATATACATTTGAAATAATTCAAATTATCTAATGAGTCTCAATAGTATATTTATTCACCATATTCATATTGTATTATGGTATAATAGATGTAAACAGTTTCAGTATTTTCTAATTCTCCATCACCAAATCTTAGGTTACTTCATCACTAAGAAACTAAGTTAAAAGACTATTACTTAATGACACATATTCCATATACATTTGAAATAATTCAAATTATCTAATGAGTCTCGATAGTATATTTATTCACCATATTCATATTGTATTATGGTATAATAGATGTAAGCAGTTTCAGTGTTTTCTAATTCTCCATCACCAAATTTTAGGTTACTTCATCACTAAGAAACAAAGTTAAAAGACTATTACTTAATGACACATATTCCATATACATTTGAAATAATTCAAAATATCTAATGAGTCTCGATAGTATATTTATCCACCATATTCATATTGTATTATCGTATAATAGATGTAAACAATTTCAATATTTTTCTTCTTCTCCATCACCAAATCTTAGGTTACTTCATCACTAAGAAACTAAGTTAAAACACTTTTACTTAATGACAAATATTCCATATACATTTGAAATAATTCAAATTATCTAATGAGTATCGATAGTATATTTATCCACCATATTCATATTGTATTATCGTATAATAGATGTAAACAATTTCAGTATTTTCTTTCTTCTCCATCACTAAATCTTAGGTTACTTCATCACTAAGAAACTAAGTTAAAACACTTTTACTCAATGACACATATTCCATATACATTTGAAATAATTCAAATTATCTAATGAGTCTCGATAGTATATTTATTCACCATATTCATATTGTATTATGGTATAATAGATGTAAACAGTTTCAGTATTTTCTTTCTTCTCCATCACCAAATCTTAGGTTACTTCATCACTAAGAAACTAAGTTAAAAGACTATTACTTAATGACACATATTCCATATACATTTGAAATAATTCAAATCATCTAATGAGTCTCGATAGTATATTTATTCACCATATTCATATTGTATTATGGTATAATAGATCTAAACAGTTTCAGTATTTTCTAATTCTCCATCACCAAATCTTAGGTTACTTCATCACTAAGAAACTCAGTTAAAAGACTATTACTTAATGACACAAATTCCATATACATTTGAAATAATTCAAATTATCTAATGAGTCTCGATAGTAATATTTATTCACCATATTCATATTGTATTATGGTATAATAGATGTAAACAGTTTCACTATTTTCTAATTCTCCATCACCAAATCTTAGGTTACTTCATCACTAAGAAACTAAGTTAAAAGACTATTACTTAATGACACATATTCCATATACATTTGAAATAATTCAAATTATCTAATGAGTCTCGATAGTATATTTATTCACCATATTCATATTGTATTATGGTATAATAGATGTAAACAGTTTCAGTATTTTCTAATTCTCCATCACCAAATTTTAGGTTACTTCATCACTAAGAAACAACGTTAAAAGACTATTACTTAATGACACATATTCCATATACATTTGAAATAATTAAAAATATCTAATGAGTCTCGATAGTATATTTATCCACCATATTCATATTGTATTATCGTATAATAGATGTAAACAATTTCAATATTTTTCTTCTTCTCCATCACCAAATCTTAGGTTACTTCATCACAAAGAAACTAAGTTAAAACACTTTTACTTAATGACAAATATTCCATATACATTTGAAATAATTCAAATTATCTAATGAGTATCGATAGTATATTTATCCACCATATTCATATTGTATTATCGTATAATAGATGTAAACAATTTCAGTATTTTCTTTCTTCTCCATCACTAAATCTTAGGTTACTTCATCACTAAGAAACTAAGTTAAAACACTTTTACTTAATGACACATATTCCATATACATTTGAAATAATTCAAATTATCTAATGAGTCTCGATAGTATATTTATTCACCATATTCATATTGTATTATGGTATAATAGATGTAAACAGTTTCAGTATTTTCTTTCTTCTCCATCACCAAATCTTAGGTTACTTCATCACTAAGAAACTAAGTTAAAAGACTATTACTTAATGACACATATTCCATATACATTTGAAATAATACAAATCATCTAATGAGTCTCGATAGTATATTTATTCACCATATTCATATTGTATTATGATATAATAGATCTAAACAGTTTCAGTATTTTCTAATTCTCCATCACCAAATCTTAGGTTACTTCATCACTAAGAAACTCAGTTAAAAGACTATTACTTAATGACACAAATTCCATATACATTTGAAATAATTCAAATTATCTAATGAGTCTCGATAGTATATTTATTCACCATATTCATATTGTATTATGGTATAATAGATGTAAACAGTTTCAGTATTTTCTAATTCTCCATCACCAAATCATAGGTTACTTCATCACTAAGAAACTAAGTTAAAAGACTATAACTTAATGACACATATTCCATATACATTTGAAATAATTCAAATTATCTAATGAGTCTCGATAGTATATTTATTCACCATATTCATATTGTATTATGGTATAATAGATGTAAACAGTTTCAGTATTTTCTAATTCTCCATCACCAAATTTTAGGTTACTTCATCACTAAGAAACAAAGTTAAAAGACTATTACTTAATGACACATATTCCATATACATTTGAAATAATTCAAATTATCTAATGAGTCTCGATAGTATATTTATCCACCATATTCATATTGTATTATCGTATAATAGATGTAAACAATTTCAATATTTTTCTTCTTCTCCATCACCAAATCATAGGTTACTTCATCACTAAAAAACTAAGTTAAAACCCTTTTACTTAATGACACATATTCCATATACATTTGAAATAATTCAAATTATCTAATGAGTATCGATAGTATATTTATCCACCATATTCATATTGTATTATCGTATAATAGATGTAAACAATTTCAGTATTTTCTTTCTTGTCCATCACTAAATCTTAGGTTACTTCATCACTAAGAAACTAAGTTAAAACACTTTTACTTAATGACTCATATTCCATATACATTTGAAATAATTCAAATTATCTAATGAGTATCGATAGTATATTTATTCACCATATTCATATTGTATTATGGTATAATAGATGTAAACCGTTTCAGTATTTTCTTTCTTCTCCATCACCAAATCTTAGGTTACTTCATCACTAAGAAACTAAGTTAAAATACTATTACTTAATGACACATATTCCATATACATTTGAAATAATTCAAATTATCTAATGAGTCTCGATTGTATATTTATTCACCATATTCATATTGTATTATGGTATAATAGATGTAAACAGTTTCAGTATTTTCTAATTCTCCATCACCAAATCTTAGGTTACTTCATCACTAAGAAACT